>JBAMDO010000241.1:0-82209 GCA_037074765.1 Mansonella perstans | reverse complement strand
TTTCTGATTGGTTTTGTGGTGAGAAAATTTGTATGTTTTGCGTTAGTTTACTAAAATGTCAAAGTTAATTCACTTTAGACATGAAGAATGCTTTATTTTGAAAGAGAGAGAGAGGCAGAAAGAGTGGAAGACTGCCTTTCAAAAGTTGCCTTAACTTTTGTTAGCATTTATTATCCTTTTTATTTTTAATTATTAGTAAAATTTTGAATATTTAATTTGTCAAATTTCATTGTCTTTTATCGATGTCCTTATTGACAGCAATTCTCATCTTTTAATCATTCCAATTTGTAATAATTAATAATAAATACTGTCTTAACACTATCTTTATTTCTATTTTATTCTATTTCAATTTAATTTGTAATAAATTGCAATTTAATTTATAATAAAATCAAATTCATTATTACTATATTACAAGGAAATATAGACAGTATTCTTCTACATATATATTTTTGCTAATTGATTACCAATATTGTTACCATTATCATTATTAAATTATCATTGTTTAATTGCTATCTTTGGTAGATATCCACAATAATTTACACGTCTACTATGTTATCATTGAGGCAAAAATTTTTTTAAGCATTGCAAATATTTCATTAATTAATTTTTACATAAATTTTTCCTTTATTCTCATTTAATTTTTTAAATTATGTTCATTGTAATTAAATTAAATCTTCGTAAAAATTTCTATAATTACCAAAAATTAGCATAATTAGCGAAAAAAATAGTAGGTTTAAAAAAAACTACTGTGATTTAAATTATTTTTCATTTTTACCATATTTAATTTCAATGATGTTACGTCTAGTTGAGAATGATGAAAATTATTCCTGTTATTAAATAGAACCTCAGATCTACCACTTATAGAAATTGGATGATTGTTTAGCAATAATTATTTCAAATCGATAGCATTAATTAAGAAGCAAAGCCAAAAATAAGTTGAATTTTAAACAACAAAATTTTTTCACTCAACCTCTCGTTTTACTTTCTCCTCCTTTTTCCTCATTAATATTAGTAAAACTTCCATTTCCTTTTCGAAAAATTTTTCCTTTTTTAGCTTTGAAAAAATTTTACAAAAACAAATGGAAAAAGAAGGAAAACAAATATAGACAAAGTAAAGGAAAGGGATTTTCTTCGCAGAATTTTTTCATTTTGCAAAATTTGGAAATAAAAAAATTTGTATCAAAATTCAATTCATTATCACCCGTATTACAGCATAAATTCATTCCTAATTTCTTTGAAATTTGATGAAAACTTTGAGAAAAAAATCTGTTACAATTATTGATTGCTTATAATGCGAGAAATTCTAACATTTCTTAAATAATTACGAAGTGAAAAAGATAAAATAATTAAATGTGAGTAATTATTGAAACTACAAAAAAAAAAAAGTGCTGCAAATCAATGCTTGAAATAATGATTTATGTTTTGTTCAGAAAAATAATTTTTAAACGAGTAGCATTATTGGGGAAGTTTTTATGCCAGCAAAAGGAAATGATCAATTTTTAAAAAAATTTTCTCTAAAAAAAGCTGCAATTTTAATAAGCAAAACATTCTGGAGCAATTTTACAATAAAATAATTGAGAAATGCTTTTTTTTTGTTGTTTTTCCGAAATTAAATTTTTGATCGAAAATGGATTTGTTTGAAATTAAAATATACGAAATGATAATTGCAGCATTCAAAATTAGAAATTTTAAATTTAATCAGTGATTTTGAAACTTCAATGAAACGGATCTTGAAAATTCGAAAAATAACACAAAGGTAAAAAAATACCTTTTTCTGTATTTCGTACATTTCGTACCAAAATTCATTATTCGAAAAAAAAAAATGAAAAGACTTTAAGCAGCTCTTTTCTTTTTTTGCATGATATAATGATGTTTAGAAATGATGCAAAATGGTTATGAAATTGGGAACAAAAGCTGAAAATGTACAAAACCGGAATATTAGCTAATGAAAAAAATTCCGATGAAAGCAAAAAAAAAAATTGTAAATAAAAAACTATAGAAGACTTTTTTTTTGAAATTGAAAGTAATATATTTTTAGCATTTCAAAGCGTGTTCAGCTTTTTAAAAAATGATAAAATCCTATAAACGCTTTTTCTAATATTTTGCGCTTTAAAAAAATTTATCAGTGAAAAAAATCGAAATGACTGTTTAAGCTTATCATTTTTAATGAAATTTTTTTTCAAATCTTTCACTGTCTCTTTCGTTCCACATGTTTTTTGTTATTTTTCACAAAAAAGTTTATTACAAAAAAATTTTTATTTTTCGGAAAATAAAGTGATATCATGCTTATTTCACTTTGCCTTTTCATGATCACAATATTCAAAAATTTTTTCCAACTGAAATTTCATTCTCGTTGTCCGCGATTTTCTTTTTTTTTTTGAAATTGTTCAATTTTTGTTGTGTGCAATTTAAATATCCGCTTTTTATCGGATCGCTATTTGCGCCCGTTAAGCACCCATTGAATTTTCCGGTGCTATTCACACTCATGTCATTTTATTATTTAATCGTGCTACTCTACTTCTCCTCTCTTTTCTTCTTTTTTTGATAACAATTTCTTCTAATTATGCTTTTTTATAAATTTTATTTCTTTGATAAATTCACCTTTTTTCTTTCCCATAAACGTTTTTCTTTTTTATAATTTTGCTTGTCGTCGATTCTATAATTTCTTTTTTGTCTTTCAATTTTCTTTTTTTTCTTTTTCATAATTTTCTTCTATTTAATAATTTTCTCCTTTTGCCTCATTTTTTTAATAATTTCATTTTATAATTTCAATTTTTTCTTCCTTTGTATTCTACTTCAAAATTTACCTATTATTCGTTCTTTCTAAATTTTATAAATTGCATATACTTTTTTTTTTGACATTTTTTAATTTTTCTTACTTCGTATTTTTCTTTTTTTCATTTCATACTTTTTTCTTTTGCTTTAATCGTAATCTTTCTTTCCTTTTGCTTCAAAAATTTTTTCTTTTCTTTCATACTTAAAGCTATATTAATGCAAATATGAATATGATAACAAATACAAGTATGAATTAAGATAGAAATATGAATGTATAAGCATATAATTTGTAAGTTTACAAGTATATAAATATATAAATAGAAGCATATGACTATAAGTACAAAACAGAAATAAATTTGAATATAAATATGAATACAGGCATAAATGTAAATTCAAATATAGAAATAAACATGAATGTATATATTTGTATGCAAATATAAACATAAAATATGCTTGTAAATAAAAACACCAATACAAATAGCAAATGAATGCTTAAAACACCTTTAAATTAAATATTAAGTACAAATATCAAGTATATACTTTCAAAATATTTATTTCATGAAAGGATGGGAAAGAGAAAAAATAGAATGAAGGAATGCGAAGAATGCTTATTAATGTTAATCTTCATATTCTCATAGTTGAAATAGTATTTCAACTATGAGAATATGAAAGATTAACATTAATAAGCATTCTTCGCATTCCTTCATTCTATTTTTTCTCTTTCCCATCCTTTCATGAAATAAATATTTTGAAAGTATATACTTGATATTTGTACTTAATATTTAATTTAAAGGTGTTTTAAGCATTCATTTGCTATTTGTATTGGTGTTTTTATTTACAAGCATATTTTATGTTTATATTTGCATACAAATATATACATTCATGTTTATTTCTATATTTGAATTTACATTTATGCCTGTATTCATATTTATATTCAAATTTATTTCTGTTTTGTACTTATAGTCATATGCTTCTATTTATATATTTATATACTTGTAAACTTACAAATTATATGCTTATACATTCATATTTCTATCTTAATTCATACTTGTATTTGTTATCATATTCATATTTGCATTAATATAGCTTTAAGTATGAAAGAAAAGAAAAAATTTTTGAAGCAAAAGGAAAGAAAAGATTACGATTAAAGCAAAAGAAAAAAGTATGAAATGAAAAAAAGAAAAATACGAAGTAAGAAAAATTAAAAAATGTCAAAAAAAAAAAGTATATGCAATTTATAAAATTTAGAAAGAACGAATAATAGGTAAATTTTGAAGTAGAATACAAAGGAAGAAAAATTGAAATTATAAAATGAAATTATTAAAAAAATGAGGCAAAAGGAGAAAATTATTAAATAGAAGAAAATTATGAAAAAGAAAAAAAGAAAATTGAAAGACAAAAAGAAATTATAGAATCGACGACAAGCAAAATTATAAAAAAGAAAAACGTTTATGGGAAAGAAAAAAGGTGAATTTATCAAAGAAATAAAATTTATAAAAAAGCATAATTAGAAGAAATTGTTATCAAAAAAAGAAGAAAAGAGAGGAGAAGTAGAGTAGCACGATTAAATAATAAAATGACATGAGTGTGAATAGCACCGGAAATTCAATGGGTGCTTAACGGGCGCAAATAGCGATCCGATAAAAAGCGGATATTTAAATTGCACACAACAAAAATTGAACAATTTCAAAAAAAAAAAAGAAAATCGCGGACAACGAGAATGAAATTTCAGTTGGAAAAAATTTTTTTGAATTATTGTGATCATGAAAAGGCAAAGTGAAATAAGCATGATATCACTTTATTTTCCGAAAAATAAAAATTTTTTTGTAATAAACTTTTTTGTGAAAAATAACAAAAAACATGTGGAACGAAAGAGACAGTGAAAGATTTGAAAAAAATTTCATTAAAAATGATAAGCTTAAACATTCATTTCGATTTTTTTCATTGATAAATTTTTTTAAAGCGCAAAATATTAGAAAAAGCGTTTATAGGATTTTATCATTTTTTAAAAAGCTGAACACGCTTTGAAATGCTAAAAATATATTACTTTCAATTTCAAAAAAAAAGTCTCTATAGTTTTTTTATTTACAATTTTTTTTTTGCTTTCATCGGAATTTTTTTCATTAGCTAATATTCCGGTTTTGTACATTTTCAGCTTTTGTTCCCAATTTCATAACCATTTTGCATCATTTCTAAACATCATTATATCATGCAAAAAAAAGAAAAGAGCTGCTTAAAGTCTTTTCATTTTTTTTTTCGAATAATGAATTTTGGTACGAAATGTACGAAATACAGAAAAAGGTATTTTTTTACCTTTGTGTTATTTTTCGAATTTTCAAGATCCGTTTCATTGAAGTTTCAAAATCACTGATTAAATTTAAAATTTCTAATTTTGAATGCTGCAATTATCATTTCGTATATTTTAATTTCAAACAAATCCATTTTCGATCAAAAATTTAATTTCGGAAAAACAACAAAAAAAAAAGCATTTCTCAATTATTTTATTGTAAAATTGCTCCAGAATGTTTTGCTTATTAAAATTGCAGCTTTTTTTAGAGAAAATTTTTTTAAAAATTGATCATTTCCTTTTGCTGGCATAAAAACTTCCCCAATAATGCTACTCGTTTAAAAATTATTTTTCTGAACAAAACATAAATCATTATTTCAAGCATTGATTTGCAGCACTTTTTTTTTTTTGTAGTTTCAATAATTACTCACATTTAATTATTTTATCTTTTTTCACTTCGTAATTATTTAAGAAATGTTAGAATTTCTCGCATTATAAGCAATCAATAATTGTAACAGATTTTTTTTCTCAAAGTTTTCATCAAATTTCAAAGAAATTAGGAATGAATTTATGCTGTAATACGGGTGATAATGAATTGAATTTTGATACAAATTTTTTTATTTCCAAATTTTGCAAAATGAAAAAATTCTGCGAAGAAAATCCCTTTCCTTTACTTTGTCTATATTTGTTTTCCTTCTTTTTCCATTTGTTTTTGTAAAATTTTTTCAAAGCTAAAAAAGGAAAAATTTTTCGAAAAAGGAAATGGAAGTTTTACTAATATTAATGAGGAAAAAGGAGGAGAAAGTAAAACGAGAGGTTGAGTGAAAAAAATTTTGTTGTTTAAAATTCAACTTATTTTTGGCTTTGCTTCTTAATTAATGCTATCGATTTGAAATAATTATTGCTAAACAATCATCCAATTTCTATAAGTGGTAGATCTGAGGTTCTATTTAATAACAGGAATAATTTTCATCATTCTCAACTAGACGTAACATCATTGAAATTAAATATGGTAAAAATGAAAAATAATTTAAATCACAGTAGTTTTTTTTAAACCTACTATTTTTTTCGCTAATTATGCTAATTTTTTGGTAATTATAGAAATTTTTACGAAGATTTAATTTAATTACAATGAACATAATTTAAAAAATTAAATGAGAATAAAGGAAAAATTTATGTAAAAATTAATTAATGAAATATTTGCAATGCTTTAAAAAAATTTTTGCCTCAATGATAACATAGTAGACGTGTAAATTATTTGTGGATATCTACCAAAGATAGCAATTAAACAATGATAATTAATAATGATAATGGTAACAATATTGGTAATCAATTAGCAAAAATATATATGTAGAAGAATACTGTCTATATTTCCTTGTAATATAGTAATAATGAAATTTGATTTTATTATAAATTAAATTGCAATTTATTACAAATTAAATTGAAATAGAATAAAATAGAAATAAAGATAGTGTTAAGACAGTATTTATTATTAATTATTACAAATTGGAATGATTAAAAGATGAGAATTGCTGTCAATAAGGACATCGATAAAAGACAATGAAATTTGACAAATTAAATATTCAAAATTTTACTAATAATTAAAAATAAAAAGGATAATAAATGCTAACAAAAGTTAAGGCAACTTTTGAAAGGCAGTCTTCCACTCTTTCTGCCTCTCTCTCTCTTTCAAAATAAAGCATTCTTCATGTCTAAAGTGAATTAACTTTGACATTTTAGTAAACTAACGCAAAACATACAAATTTTCTCACCACAAAACCAATCAGAAACATTTTATTAAGCCCAAATATTTAGCAACCACAGAGAGAGAGAAAGAGAGAGGGAGAAAGATAGAGGGCGATAGAAAGAAAGAGGGCAAAGAGTAGTGAATGAAAAAATATTTTCCAGTTAATAATAAAATGATAAAATGAAAACTTCCCAAAATTGCTTCAAAAAAGTTTTTTTCATCCTCCTCTTCCTTCTTTTTATACTTTCTCTTTTCTCTCTCTCTCTCTACTGATCCTTCCGTATCCCTTTTTTTTTCTCCCTTCCTCAACAATTTCTTGATGATTATCCAAGAAATTTAAAATTAAATTTTAAATTCATCATTTCATTTGGTGGATATGCTAAATGAAACAGAAAGAAAGGATTAAAAAAAAAAAAAAAAAACTGAAGTAACTTTCTTGCCTGTTTCTTCCCATTCATTCAAAAATCTTTGATACTTTTTTTAGAAATACAAATACATTTTTTAATGCACTTTTTTTCTTTCCACCATATTTTTTCCTATATTTAATAAATTTGCTGAAAAAATATGATTAGATTTTGAGAAGAAAAGAAAAGAGAATGTGCGAAATGCTATGAATAATTTAATTTTTTAAAAAAAAAAAAGATTTATGGCTCAAAAAATAGACTTTTCTTTTGCTTCTCTGATAATTGCTATTTTTTGACATAAAAAATTAATGAAAATAGGTCCAGAAGAATAATGGACAAGTCTTGGAGTTTGGATTTAGGCCTATCATAGTATAAATTGTAATGCACTTTTGCGTCATTAAATTTTATTTTGTTTAAATGTTTTGCTATTATTATATTTTTGCTGTCTTTTTTTTTTGGACAAACGTCATTTAAAGTTTTTTTTATGAAAAAAAATAAATTACGAATATAAATTATTGAGCAGTCGAATTTGTGCATCCATCATTGAATTTCTATTTATTTATGCAAGATCTTTTTAAAGCTTTCCTTTCTCCAAAAAAAGTGGTAGCAAAGAAAGAATGCAGAGAGAAAAAATTGATTGATTAGATAAATTATATTGTCATTTAAGAATTATTACTGTTCTATTTACTGCACAAAATTAGTATGCAGTGCTTTTTTAAGAGTTTTATTGTGGCAAAAAATGTCGACAAATGCATGTTTTTTTAAAAAAAGTTGGTGACAAAAAGTTGATTGAATTGGTAACTTTATGTAACATCATTAATTTTTCACTTATTAATTACATTGAAAAAAAAATTACAAAGAGAAGTGATGAAATAAATGAAATTTGTTGTGAGTGAAGATAAGTTAAAGATTTCCTTGTGAAGTTGGAAATAAGTAATTTCTTTATGTTTCAGGAAGAATGCAAATTTGAAAAATTTCAAAAATTAACAGCATTTCTACTTTGCATTTTTCCTTTTGCTCCATCAATTTCCGGATCGATTTAGCTCCGTCTTGTTTTGGCAAAAACTATTGTTTTTCGTTTTCTTGCTATTTATCATAATTGTTGATTGTTATTAGTGAAACTATTCTCATTGACATCGTCATTACCCTTATCACCATGCATCATTTTTTGCTTTCATTATTTTCCATAAAATTATTTTTATTTAATTTCAAATTGTTGATTGTTTTACTTTCCATTATTTTGCTGGCAAAATTTTAACCACAAATTGTTTGTTTGAAAATTGTTTTGAAGCATAAAAAATGATTTAGGTAATTTTGCAAAACTTAAAAATTATAAGAGGGACAAAAAAAGAGGCAAGGGAGGAAAAAATGAAATTTCGATAGGATTTTAGTGAGTTCATTTAAAATTAAAATAAATTCATTGACTGTATTTTGATAAGCAAATAAAAAGCATTTCGAGGTTCTTATTTTACACATACAAATATTTCGGTCAAAATGAGAAAGTGGTTTAAGGAAGCTAAAAAACGGCTTAACTGGTTCAAGATTCCGGTTTTCGCCAGGCAAATGAAATGCGTTTTAACATTAAACAATTTTTGAATATAGCCAAATTGAAAATGACATAATAATTGGTAATACCTAAAGTTTAATTTTTATTTGAAACTGAAATTGGTGGTTTGGTAAAGAGTTAATCAATTATTGGAGATTATATTCGATGTTTCATTAACTGCTCTTCGATTTAAGTCCTAAAATTTGAAGATTTAATTTTTTTGGTGAAAAATAGAAAAAGTTGCCATCTCTTCATTTCCAAATTTTTTTGTGTTTCTTTGCAATCATTCACAGTTGTTTACTTTTTTTTAATTTGATTAAAAAAACAAAATTTCTAAAGCAAAAAATTTTCAGACTTTTTTTTCAAATATTGTAAAAATTGGCCGGAAAAGCTGAAATTTGCAAATTTCCTGTCAGACTTGATTTAGACTAAAAAGTAATCGAGATGACGACAAAATTTTGACAATCTAAAAGGAATAGAGCATTTCCAAATTTCCTCAAAAATGACACAATTTTAATCGTTAACGGTAAAATTTGTTTATGCAGTTTTTCAATAAAATGTTGAATTTATTCAGAAGAAGAGTTAAATTTAAAATTATTTTGATTAAATATTTAGCTATTTTGGTAAAAGATTTGATGCGTTTCGTTAAATTGCCAAATTTTGTAACACATTTTTAGCAAAGAAGAAATAGCATTAAAAAATAATTATGAAAGTTTCGATTTCTTTTTTACAACTTTTTTTGTAATTATCAATTATAGAACAGAAACTTTAGAAATTTTTTTAAGAAAAATTGAGAAATTGTTTGAAATGAGATTCTCCATAAGAAATTTCAAATTTTTTTGCACTTACATTATTTATTCAGTTACATAAATAATCTCAAATTTCTTCAGCATCCAATTATGGTCATTTATTCATTCAACAGATGGCAGTATTATTCAAAAAAACGAAAAAAATTTTTTTTTTCAACAGAAAAAATAATTAAAGTTAGAGAGGAATAGTTTGATCAATAAGTTCTTTTCTTTTTTTTCTTGACAACTAATAATATAAATTTATTACAGGAACGAGAGCTGATTAAGATATTTTAATGAGTGCTTATTTGAATGACACATCATTATCTTTTTGAAACAGTTGAAAAAATTTTCATTTTTTTTTCACTAATAATAATCAGTGATGCAAATTTTTGCTTTTCATTTCATTATTTTCATAGAAATTTTTTAAGAAAAAACGTTTTAAAAAACGAAAAAGCAGTTTTTTTGATTATTTTGAAAAAATCATTGAGGTGTAAATGAATAGAGAGAGACAGAGTGAGAGAAGAAGATGGAGGAGAAAAAAAAGAAACAAACTAGATTCTTTGCAAATATTAGCAAAAAATTTTTCCTTTAAATTTCTCTTTTTTAAAATTTATTTCGATTCACTTTTTTTTCCATCAAATTTATTAGCAATTTGCAGCAAAATTGTTTTCTTGATATTTGTTTCAACGGCAGCATTTGAAAATGATTTCTACCAATTTTATGTATGAGAAAATCATTTATGAGCAAGCAATTGCTTCCAATTTTCAAAGTGCTAATCCTGAAATAAATGATAGCATTAATAAACTTCTAAGAATGCAATCGATAATTTCATTTTTAAGTTTTTGATGATTCCATTTGATAGTTTTCTTTTTCAGCTCGAAAAAAATTGTCAGAATTTAGATTTGTCAAATAAAAGTTTGTTTTTAGAAAATTTCTGCAGCAAATTTACGTCTTTATAATTGATGAAAATTGTTTCGGAAAAGAATATTTTCACTAATCATGTTGTGATCCACTGTCAAAACAAGAACGACCATTCATTCTATTATTCCGTAACAAAATAATTGCTGTATCTGCAATTTCTTAAAATTTATTTTTTATCCGAAATTGTTAAATAACTTGTCGAGTGCTGAACGAAGATAAATTGTCGTGAAAGATAAAAAAATATCTAAAAAGATGACAATATTGGAATACATAATGCCGAAAAGGAATAATAGAATACAAGATGACAAGAAGAGCACTCACGCAGAAAAATACCGGAACAAGAAATGATATCAGAGAAGTGATGCTGCAAAATGAAATATTCAAAGAGGGTAATGCTAATTACATAATATCAGAAGATGGAAAATTAAAAAAATTAGTACAGAAAGCTCAAATTACGGATTAGTAAGACAAGCATTGCTGGAAACGAGAATGCCAAAAAGATAATGACAGAATACGGCAAATCAGATAAGTAATCTTGGAATATGAAATACCGAAAAGTAGCATTAGTGACACCACTTGGTACAAGCAGTACAAAATGGCATGGTGATGGGGTGATAACGACAACTGATAATTAAGGTTTTAAAAAAAGATTTAAATGTTAGGCCTAAGTAAGAATTTCATCTTTAAATTATTTTTAAAATTTAGATGCAAATAACTTGAAATATAAAAGTCAAATGATTTATGGAAGAACATATTAATTAATTATTAGCCCAACTTTTTTGAAATTGCTAGTTAATAGTTCACAAATGGTCAAACGTCACCTGAGCAAAACTTTTTCATTGAAATTGTTTAATTTAAACTATTCTAGCGTGTTCTATCATTTTATTTTCGATTTCTGCTTTTTCATGGCTCCCTTCTATAAAATATAGCATCAGTGGATAAAATGGAGAGATAGACAGCTGGATAATTGGATCGATTAAGAAATGAAATGAATCAGATACAGGGTCAAATTCGGTAAATGAGAAGAAAATAATTCATCAAATATGCTAATAAGCATTAGTCCAAAAGGGCCATTAGATACAGCTACTTGTATTATCAACTGATTTTTCAACTCTATTCAAAACAATTGATAAAATTGCATAAATTATGCTATATTTTATGTAATTGTCATAATAAAAAATTTAGAAGTGTGTTAAATAAAATAAAAGTTTATTTGAAACTATGTATAATATAAAAAAATTTATTTGAAAGTATGCGCATAATGCAAATAAATAATTCTAATTTGCTCACATTTGGACAATTTTTATATCGTATTTTTCCAAAACAAATTAATTTTGTCACAATAAAATGTAAGAAAAAAAGTTATGTAAAACAACTGAAAAGATTGAAAACTGCTGAGACTGAAAACTTTGATGAAGCTTTAAGATTTAAAAAGTGTAAAATTGATGAATTTCGCAAATAATTAAAATATATCCGTGACTGTAATTTAAATCAAATTCAAAAATTAAAGATTAAGGATGCAAAAGAAATATTCGCACAAAAAATTGAGAAAAAATTTCCAGGCTTTGCGAAAAAAGTAGCAAATCGTCTCAGGGACATAAGTTACTTCAAGATTTCGCATTTTCATAAAGCGACAATTTCATGACATTTATTGTAAGTATTTTACAGCAGTGAAAAATCTATAGAAGAACTATATCACAATGATGAATAGTTTATATCACAATGATGAACAATACATCGTCATGAAAAAAAAGGAAAAAAATTACTGCAACCTAAACCAATGGATGTTGCATTTGTTGCTTGCATTTTAATGAGATGTTTGAAAAAAAAGGGTAAGAAATAGAAAAAAAATTTAAAAATCAGGTTTCAATACTTTACATTCCAATTAAATATTCACATATTTATAATAAGTTGAAATTTTCATTTTTTTATTTTTGATTTTAATTGAATATTCTTTGCAACAATTTTCTCCTATTCGTTTACAACAAAATATAAAATTGAAAATTTTAATAATATTAAGGGAAAAAAGAAGAATTCACTGAAATTTGTAATTTTTATGATACACTCTCAAGACTGCCATGTAATTGCTCTGTAAACTTTCCATCGCAAACCTTTATTTCATTTCATTTCAATAAATTTCGTAATAAAGTTGTCTAAATCATTGTGAAAGTGTTAAATAAAATAAAAGTAACGAAAATTATTTACCAAGCATTCTTTTGCTTCATTAAGCATTAAAATACTTACAAAAGATATATGTGAAACTTGAGCTATATTTGAAATGAGTTGTGGCTCAAATTAAATTGCTGGAAATTTGACTAACATTTAAACTATTAGTACTGTTGCTTTTTCCCACTTGATTAAAAGAAATATGGTAAGTTTCCGTGTGAATAATATTTTTTATGGCTTTAAAAAACGCAATTTTTGAAAAGTAAAATTTTCGTTCTTTGCAAAAAAATAAATTTCTTCTTTTCAACAAAATCGAAAGTCAAAGACTGGTAGTTAAATTGATGAAGATGATGAATTATTTTTTAGTAAATTTGAAGAAAGAAAAATTGATTTTGGAAATTTTTAAAAAGTGTAAAAGTGCAACAGAAATCTAATGCTTTTAAACAAAATTAAGACGCAATCGAATTGAATAATTGAAATTAATAACGAAATTGAGGAGCTAGAATTCGAAGGAGAAATTTTCGTCGAAATTAAGAGAAAAATAAGCAAATTTAAAAACAAACATAAATCTCTTTCTAACAAATTCTTCTCTCCTCCATTCATGCACTGAAATCATAAATGTATGATTTCACAAAAGTTTGCTGCATTTGCTTGCACCGAAAGTTTCTAATGGCACATTTAACTGATTTACAAAAAAATTTTTGAAAGGCGAACTTTCTAATAAGCTGACGAGGATGTATAAGCACAATCAAGATCATAATCAAGTTTATCATCATGCTGGCTTAGTACAAATCATATGGATATTTTTTTTTAAAGAATAACAATAATGAGCTATCATGACAAAAGTTTTAGAACAAAACTGAACCATTTATTATCCATTTCTCACTCGAATGGTTTCAGAAACGGTAAATTATATTCATGATTAATTTATTTATTATTCAACAAATACTCGGATGAACAAGAAGAAATTTCAGAAAAGGATTTTCTTTTAAGAATATCCAGAAGGCATCAAGAATCTTTGAACATTTCCAAAAAACCTATCGTGAGAAATATTTTATATATTTTATGGCCTATTTTTAAAAAAAATTGACCGCTAAAAAAATTTCCACTGAAAAATTGCTTACAACTTGAACTGATTTTAGCTTAATTATTCACAGCAAATTTTAGCGATGAAGTCAACTTCAAATTTTAAAAATGTTTAAGAGGGAAAAACGAAAATTGGTTGAAGATTAATAGCTAAAAAATGTTCAATTATTTTGGCTATAGATACTACGGACATATTACGATAGATGCTGCAGATACTATTTAACAACTAATGATAATTCTTTTCTTAGTTTAAAACATTCTTTTGCTGTTAAAAAAATTTCAGATTAGTAAAAGATAAATTTCACAAAGCCTTTTATGATTACTTTTGTTCAAGGAGATTTAACTAATTAAACCTTCAAAAAAAAAAAAAAAAAAAAAAACAGCTCAAGATTTCGCGATGATTTTTAAAATGTTAATTTTGGAATACACACGATGATCATTTAAGATGTATTGATAAACATATAACAAATTATCTTAGTGGAGACAAATACTTAAAACGCGTACCTATATACTACTTAAATGCTAAAATAAAATATAAAAATACATGCTATGCTTGAAACGCGTGCTCACTTAAATGCTAAAGTAAAACATAAAAATACATGCCATTTCCTGAGAAGAAATATTTCCTGAGAAGAAATGACTAATTAGTATGCAGAACATGCAGTTAATCAATCTAACACTAATTTATTATTAATGCACAATGTAATGAAAAGCCGAGAAATTATTTTATGGCAAAAAATTTCTTTCAGATAGCAAATTGATCCGAAATTAATTTTTAATTACAATAACGTATTAAAATGATGCATCATGACATAAATAATATAATAAATGAATATTAAATAGTAAGCCATATGCAAATTTCATCCTTACAAAATTTTTTGGGGAAATCGGAAGGATATATTTTTGCTTTTATTTTTTCTTTTTTTCGCAATTGTCAATATTATATGTGGAAGTAAGATACAATGGATACGATACAATGGAAGATCAATGATTATTGTATCGGTTCACAAAATTTATTTATTATAAAACTAATTAACATGCGAATAAGAGAACTACTGAAATACTAAATTGAAATTAAAAATCACTGTAATTCTCCAAAATACATATTAATTAGAGAATTCAATGGATTTAAGTTTCAATTTTTAAATTGTATTTCGCATGAAGTTAACACGTCAAATAAAGTGTAAAAAATAGTGCATTGTTTGACATAAAAAAAATTTTGAAAAGATTCGGCTGTGAGCTAACTAAGTTAAGTATCTCCTTGAAATAATTGAAAACTTAATTAGTCGCAGTTGAAAAGATAAAATTCAGTTGTCGTTCAATAAATTTGTTAAATTGGTCGAAAAAAATTATCATAGCAAATACTTTCACACAAATAACAAAATTGTGAATATTGAATTATGATCAATTTCTTAAGTTATACTGCAGTTTAGTTTAATTAATTGTTTCATTTGTCTGAAAAAGGACACAAAAACTGTTTCAAACTTTATTTTGCAGTAAAATTCAAAACTCAAAGCTTTTTTGATTTCTTATCCTAAATACAAGCAAGCCTTAATTAAGCGATTTGTATGTTTGCAAGCAAGAACTTTTTTGTGCTAAACTTTTAACTGAACTTGACTGGATTTCATATGCAATTTTTGCAGCGAATTGTTATTCGATAATGTTCAGTTTTGGAAGGCGACAATTAATTAGTAAAGCTTTTGTTCTTGATTAGCGAAGTCTTGTTAGCACTGACGTATTTTGGTACATTGCATGGCCATTGGAAATATTTTTCAGTAATTTAAAAAAAAATTAGAAAGAAACAAAGCACGAAAAAAAAATTGGAAAAAATTAGAATACCTTAATCGCAGACTAATGATGGCTAAATTCCAGCAGATATTCTTTCAAACAAATTTCATTTCAAATTCAAATATATGCCAATGTATTCCATTTGGTCAATAAAGAATCACAGTCAAATTTACATATAATAATTTCACATACTTTGCTCATTTAAATATAATTATCAAGTAAATTGCAAAAGTAATGCCTAATTTTATTAAGTTTGGACATATACTCTGGCTCATATACATTATTTCGTAGATTATTTTGCGTGATATCATTTCACCAATTGTTACGATATCATATCACTACTTGTTACAATATCAAATCAACACTTGTTGCGTGTTGTACGTCAGTTTTCGCGTTAACCCCAAATTCACGCAAATAACGCTGCAACATGCCAACTGTCAATTTTCGCAATAAGGTTAATCTTGATAGTTGAAAAATGCCACTTTTTTAATGGCAATTAGATGGTATTGTGGAAATGAAATTATTTCAACAATATACGAATTGTTATTTGTTTCATGAAATCAGTTTATGCAAATTATATCATCCTTTATTTGAAACTGTGATAATATGCAAAAAAAAAAATGTAATTTAATATTCTTACATAATAAAGCGCCGATCTATCATTTTAGCATTTAAAAATTTGGAATTTTCCCGAATATTACTTATCCGTTTTCTCTTTTGCTTGATTGATAATTTTTTCCTTACAAAATTAATTTTTTAATAAAAAACATTCTAGTGCCGAAAAGCAATGCTAATGACAAACATGGACAATTGTTACTTAGTTTTTCTGTGTTATTAGACTTTTCACAGATTAAAAAAACAAAGGAAAGAAAATGGATACTTGATGAAAAAAATTAAAACAAAAATTATAAAAAAAATCAGATCAGTTTTTTGAATTTAAATGTAAAACAGTGAATTATTTTATTGTTAAAAATTTTAATTTCAATTCAAAAAATATAAAACTTTGAACTTTTGTGGAAATATGAAAAAAAGGTGGAAATATGAATTCACAGTTCACATTTTCCAAGAAAAGTGGAAATATGAATTTACAGTGAAACAATGAAATACATTTGTTGCAATTGAAAAGATTTGTGAACCAAAACTATCACAATCTTCATGTTTATGAGAATGTTTTTGCGAAATGCCACAGATTGCCATCATAGAAAAAGATGCCATAAGTATCTGCCTGAAGTAGATTACAATTATCCGAATTACTTAAAACTTTGTTTTTATTAACTGCCAATTAATTAACCTATCAAACTAATGCTTTGTGCTAGAAATCACTTGTTTTTATGTTTTATAGTGGACAATCATCATATTATTAATTGCTATCACTTGTCTTTAGTTACACAATCTGATTGGTTTTTATGATCGATCTTCGAATAAATATTTTAATCCTATTTATTTATTTCTTTGGTCTACATGCTGACGCGATAATCAAGTATTTTGATAAAAATGAAATTCAAACAAATATATAAAGATATTTCTTATTTCTTGGTATTGATTGTGAGGCAATCAAATACTTAAATATGATATAAATTCCAGAAATTTCAAAAAAGTACTAATAATATTAATTTCAAAAAAAGAAGTACTAATAATATTAAGAGGCTAATAACATATAAACGCTGCAAGAGTTTAATATATATAGCATATTAAGTGCAAAATTAAAAAGAAAAATGATGCTGTTAAAATGCTCTTGAAATTTTCATAAAATTAGTTAAGCTATTAACAAGCTCTATTGATATCTTCAATATGTGTTTAATAGTAGTAACAACAAAGAATTGCAGCATCATTAGCTAGTTGTGGTAAGTTTAATAACAATTATTGCAAACTTTTAAACTGTTTCAAACAAATTTTTGTGTAATTATAAAATTGTCGCATGGTCAGGTGCAAATTTTTAAATTAAAATTAACAGTGAAAATTAGTGACATCGTGAATTTATGATAAATTTCTCCAGTAAATTCTTGTGTAATTACGAATTCTTTTTATAAGCAATGATTTTATCATATGATCATATCACTAAAATTATGCTATTTTTCATGATTCTACATTCTCAAAATTCCAATCTTTATCACATTGCTATATTGCTCAAAAATTGGTGAATATTAGCTGACAAAAAAGAAAACGACAATAAAAAAATATAGACGATCGGCAATAACATTTGCCTTTTTAAATGTCATTTTGTTAAAAATTTATTAAATAATTACCAATTATTAATTAGTGATTTGGCTGTAAAGGGGTATAACTATCCGAGAACTACTGGTGATGAGCGTTTTTTCAAGATGCTAATAGAATAACTATTTGCTCACTGATGTTTTCTTACGGTATTTATTTGTGTCGTCTTGGTATTTACTGATTGATGTTGTCAATTTCATTTGACTAATGACGAATAATCAATCATTCGAAAAAACTTTCTTTGATAATAGCGATAATACTAACAATCAAAATCGTAGAAGATAAGTTATGCTAAAATTGTTTTTTTATGATAATTTCTATGATTATTGGAATTGAACAATGAGAAATGTATTAAAATTCATTAATTTTAATAATAAAATATTAGTGCAAGAATTTTATTGTGAACAATATTGATGATCAATAATAACAATTACTAATGACGTCATTCATTAATTTTAATAATAAAATATTAGTGTTACTATTTTCCATTAATGCCAGTAATGACCATAACAATACAATAGGCAATAACATTGCAACAGATAGTGCCAAAATTATTTCTGTAATGATAACGATATCAATACTGATGATAATAACAGTTATTGTTGTTATAATGACAACGATTTCAGTATTGATAATAATAACGGTCATTATTGTTGTTGAATGGTGACAACGATATCAATACGGGAATAATGTTAATGATAAGAATAATGATACTAATTATCACAATTTTATTAAGATGTCTTAACATACTGTAAACATACATACATATGTAGTGATCAAAATAAATCATTCCTAAATTGAACAAATTTTGAACAAATTAATTAATTTCCAAATTAATCAATTTCCGCCTATATACTTTAATCAAAGTATTTTGGCGGAAATTAGACAATGCTATGCTGATAGGAACATTTCTACCATAATTTTCATTTATTTATGAAGTAAATTTGCATTTATTCGAATTCTGATTTATTGAAATAGATACATAGAGAGAGAGAGAAAGAGAGAAAAGAAGGAAGGAAGAGAAAGAGAAAGAGAATTTGTTATTGAAACTTGAAGAAAGATGCTTTGTTTCTAGAATTGTATTAGTATCGGATAGTGCCTTGCTACCAATTGTCTTCAAAAGGCGGAAAGAATTGAGTGATCCAATAAGAGCCAATCAATGGCAAATTCATACTTATCGATTTTTGAAAAGTCTTTCAATGTTTGAAAATTTGAAACAGTTCAATTCCATATCTCATTTCCATTTTTCAACCATTCACCGATAGAACTTCGATATTTCTCCCTCTATTTCTCTCACCATTTCTTTTTCTCTCGCTCTAATCCTTCCTTAATCGTTTTCTTGTTTTACCATTTGTTAAATTATTTTGAGCTTTTTACATATTAATTACAGAAATTTTCATCTTTTTTCTTTAATCTTTGCAACACAATTTGATGAAATAATTTTATGCAAAATTTTAATTTTAAAAAGAAATGTTTTTCAGTTATTTATATCCTGGCATAGGAAATATAAATTATTACTTATTCGAAAAATTATTTATGCATAGGACTGAAGTTAAATCCATTCACTAATAATATTGAAACTTCCAGCTTAGATAATACAGAAAAAGTTTAATCAAAAAATAGATTTCAAAGTTTGCATTTACTACAGTTTTGTGAATTTTCCTCGGTCCGGAAAAGTGTCAGCAAATTTAGCGCATTCTTACTGCATGTTTATTTCAAGCAAGTAGCAGTGTGGAAATTTTTAAGAATTAATAATATTTCTACCAAAATTGCTTCAAATAATAAAAAATTTCAAAAACAATTATTCTATCTATTGCTTTATTTTGTTTTAAAATAGACTGTTTAAAATGTCAAAGATTATTTACTTTTCAAATTACTGTAAAAGCAGGCATTATAAATGAATTTTTACTTAAGTTAAAGTTTGGTTTAATTTTAATTTTAGCAATTTTTTGCCATTTCGTTTTGTTCTCATTTTCCATTAATCAAACTTTTCCATATATCCGAATAGTTCAATTATCTTTTTCAAAAAAAAAAAAAAGAAATATTTTTCTTTTTTTTAGAAAAAGAATGAGCTGAAATTATGAAACACTGAAAATACTGACTGAAATACTAAAATACTAAAATGGAAAAGAAAAAAATTCATTAGCAAATACATATTTGCAAAATAAGTCATAGCGAATGTTTCAATTATGTATGCTTTTCAAAAATGAAAAGGGCAATAGGAACACTAGGAAAGCTGGAAATGGTTATGGAGTAACAAAAGAAATACAGCGAATTATCAAACGCAAATAGTGATATTGCAAATTCTAAGTGGTAATAGAAATACTGAATATTCTTGGCTTGGTAATAAAAATGCTGAAGAATCGAAAATGGCACCAGGAATGCTGTAAATTCTGAAATGATAATCGAATGGGCAACTATTTTCATCGAATAATAATGGAATAGTAATAAGAATACTTAAAATCTCTATTTTGTATTGCATGAATTACAATAAGAATTATAGAATACTAATTGTTATATTAGAAATTCTGTGATAGTAATAAGAGGCACTGAAATGGAGATACTGAGATGTTGCAGGAAACATTCGGAATATTAATGATGCTGAAAATTCTTGAAAATAGCAGTAAGAATACTGAGAACTCTGAAATAATAATAGGAGTACTATATTAGTAATATAAAGTCACTTTAAAAATTTGTTTTTTATCAAATAATAATAATAATAGAATTACTGCTGTAAAATACTGACGGAAAATAAAATTATAATATTAGTATGGAAAAAATTTTAGAATTTCCCGAATTATAAGTACTCCTATTCCTATTTCTATTTCTAGCTAGTCAATATTTTTTCTATAATAACTTAAAGTCAATGGTAAATGAAACAATTTTTTTGCAAAAATAATTTCGTAAATTGTTAGAATAAAAAAAAGCAATGAGCAAGAGTACTGAGATTTCTTTTTTGAAAATACTCGAATGATATAATATATAATCTAATTTAATATCTGAAATGAAATAGATGTTCATCATCATCATCATCATCTGCCCGAAAGGATAATATAATTAAAGGATTGCTTGGTTATTCTTTTTCAATGCATCAAATCTAATTGATCATCCTAATAATTTTCTTTCATTTAAATACAGTTGCACAAATGCTTTTCATTCTGAACTAAATTGAAGCATAAGAATCTCTCCGGGCACTCTAGTATAATTATTCCCATACACTTTGGTCTAAGTCCTGTTTTCTCAATTCAGTCTAAGCTATTTAACACTCTTCGCTTCAATTCATTCACTTGATGAATAAACATTTTCGTTGCTACTTAAGTATCATTTCTTTTTTTTTCAGGAATACTCATCAAGCTGTAATTGTTCCAGAAAAAAAAACCGCTAGAAATGGATATTCATCTTAACCATCATTCCTCATCACCAACAACCACTGTTGAGAACAATATCCTCGTCATCATAATCATCTACATCCACCATCTTCATCTTCCTCATCGTCATCATCATCATCATTGTGTTTTTACCCGTTTAATGACGATATTTTTCTTCACTGTATTTGTTATGAAAATTTTCTTATATTTCAAAAAGTTCAGATTTTAAAAAATATCTTTAGTTAATCGAAAATTTCAATTTTTAACTTTTTTCCCTTTCGCACATTTTCTTTTTCTTCTTGAAAATCCATCACGATAATTTTAGTTTTTAAAACCAAAATTTTGATTGAATGCTTCATTAATAGAAGTCATTATCACAGCCGTATTATTATCTTTTTATCAATCTTATATTGTTGTTGTCAACATTTAAAGTGCATAAAAATGGAGAGCTATTAATAATTAAATTATTTTATCATTGTCATTAACATATACCACTAGTAATCAGCAACTTGTGATTGCAGTGTTTACTGTATTATCATTGACAGCTGAAATGTCATGAATCACCTTGGAAAGTATTTAATTGATAATTTTTGTACTATCACTGAAGTTATATTATCAATTTGGAATTATCACTGTATTAAAAAATAAACAGTGATATCAATATATTATTTATGCCAATATTTGTTCTATTATGACTTTATAATCAACCTGCTATCATTAAAAATAGCCAGTACTGCTTGTAGATTTTAAGCTATTTAATTACTTTTATTGTCATTACACCACAAACAGCATTTTCATCTAAGCATTACTTGAATATAACTTATGATAATCATCATTCAATAGTTATCACGTGTGATATGATAATCATCATTCAACAATTACTATCTTTAGAATAGTATATAAAGTAATACTTGTAATCTATATTTTTTCGTCGTAGTGCATTGTAAAAGTAATTTTAATATAATTTTTTTAATGAAATTGAAAAATTTAATTTAGGGCAAAAATATTATTGAGGTGTCGACATTTTAAATTTCTCCTCTTTTCTCTTTCTTCTATTAAAATTGTTTTATTTTGAAAAATTTCAGTTCATTTTGTGAAAATGCGGTATCAAAATTATTGCACACTAGAAGCAATAATTCAGATTACAACTCATTCCGTATCAAAAGCGATGATGAAAATATGCAATATGATATGCTGAAAACGATTATGGTTGAAGCAAATAACACCGTTGATATGTTAAGACGAAGTAATGATAAACAACAACAACAAAAACAACTAATAACAACCACCGTTACAGCAAGCTGTAGTAACAGTGACAGTGCAACAAAACAACTGATGCATCATCGATTTACTGTTAATGATATCTTATCACCATTGAACACTATAGGTAAGTATGCTTTTATTGGTTTTGATTTGAAATTTTTTTGTCTGAAAAGATTTTAACCCTGTATTATTGATTTAAGACAGAAATTTAAACTATTTTACTGTAATCCGTTCATTTATCCTTTCATCACTGATTTTTCTTGTTAGAAGGAAAAATGATATTAATTATTTTTGAAGAAAAAATTTATTAATTCTGTTGGAATTAATTTCTTCAAAAATTTTTTTAAAATATTCAAAGTCACTTCATTAGAAAAATTGAATCTTTTAGGAAATTTAATTGAAAAAATGGAATTTTTTAAAGGAAATTTGCTAAAAAGAAAAAATTCGATTTTTTATCCTTTGATCTTTTCGTGTTTTTTTCAACTTTCTTACCGCCTTTTCATGATTTCATAGAAAAATGGAAAAGATTTGCTTGATGCAGCAATAGTGATGAACAAATACTGCGTGAAGGGGAATTTTGTCTGCACTAACTTTTCAAATACTTTTAAAAATTCCTTTTACACTTTTGAAATGTTTAATTATTTGACAAATTACTACAGAATCATTATTCGTTGTTTGAAATATTTAAAATTAATTTATTTGCTTTATCTTATCGGAATTTTTCAATAAAAATAAAAATTTTTAAGTTAAAAATTTGAAAAATAAATATATATTTAAAAATTTTTTCTTTTATCAACTTCAAATACTATGAAGAAGTGTTTAAACATGAAATATTCTTTAACAATGCAAGGAAGAGAAGAGATTTTCAAAAAAATAAAATCAATAATTTAAACTTTTTTAATAAAATTCGTTAAAATTTAAGTGGTCATTTTTGAAATTACTTTTTTTGAAATAAAAAATTTTCTTTTGCAACGAATAAAAACATTCTCTGCCGGAAGAATTCAAATTTCATTCAAAAATTTTTTATAATTCGAAAAAAGAAAAGAAAAGTTTCTTTTTTTTATCTTTTTACCTTGCTTGTGGTATTTTCTTCTATTTTCTTCTTTTTCTTTTCTCAGTTTTCTACCTGATATTCCCCGGTCTTTCTTTTAACTGTTTCATTAAGTGATGGTCCCCCGTACTTTTTTCCGCCCAAATTTCTACGGTGATCTTTGTTTTTTTCTTCTGCCTGATATTTGTGATAGTCTTGCCATCTTCTTTTAACTTGTTTTCTGAATGATGATCTCTGATATTTTCTTCTCCCGTTTTCGTAATTGTTGATCTTGGCTTTTTCTTGCACTAATTATGAATGTCCTCAAAAAAAAAAAAAAAAAAAACTATGACAACTTTATCTGTTGTAATCTACTCTTTTTTAACCATATTAGAAGCATCAAAAACCAAATAATATTTCCTGTCGGTTTCTTTTTAGCATACTGTAAAAAGAAAAAAGGATGACGACAATTCTATGTGACAGAATAGAAATTGCTACTATAACATTATTGTTATTCCAATCTCATTTATGGATATTACATGGATAATCTCTCGGATTTGTTTGTACAATTAATGGAGAATTCCTAGTAAAAAAAGACGAAAGGGACCGGGAAACGGAAAACATTTATATCGGAAAAGATTTTTAGAACCTGAAGTAATACTTGAAGAATCAGCGGTATACCAAATAAAGTATTGGTTAATAGATATTTTAATGGACATTCTAATTAATAATGGCAAATGGAAAAACTGAACGATTTGAGTCAATTTGAAGAGTCGCTACACTTGCACATTATTTGTTTACATTTTGTATTGCAGTATCCATCATTCATCTATATATGTATATGAGTGGTCATAGTGTCACCATTTACTGATGATCTGTCAAAACTTTTTCTCGCCCAAACACTTTACTCAAAATCACACCTGAAATTAATGTGATTAAAGTTAGAATTTAAGTTAAATGGATAATGTAACCATTAACTAATTAATTAATTTCAATTTCCATAACATTTTCCTTATGTGTGCGTGGGCTTGAGTGCATGTTTCATTTGGTAACAAAAAAGCTTTTTTAAAACCAATTAATAGCAAGAATTTAATAAAACTAAGTCACTTATAGTAGTATTTTTATTGAAAAACTTTTAAAAAATTTCATATACATTATACATATACCTTAAATTACATTTCGTAAATTAAATAGCATAAACTTTATATTTCGTGATTCAGTCCAGTGTAAGATTCAAATTTTAAAATTCAGTTTATTTAAAAGTGTAACGAATATTTGAATATATAATCAGTTTTTAGCAGTATTTTTATTAAAAGTTACTTTCGAAGAATCTTTATTCTTTAAATTATTAAATTGAATTAATGAACTAAACTGTTACGAACCTAAAATTCATAACTCGAATATAGATTGCATTCAGTTTATTATATTATATGAAAGGAATTTTTTTATTTGTTCCTTCTTGAGAATAAAACTTGATGGGACATTACAACAATGACAAAGTGCTGTAGAATTTAATTTGGCAGAACTTGATTAAATTCGGAATTAACTTTATTTAATTTACAACTCGAATAACATTTATGCAGCGCATTGGAATTGGAAGTTTAATCTGAAATGCCAATGTTTTAAAATTTTATTCGTTTCCAGTAATTCTTGGCGAAACATCTTATTCATTACTTATTCAGTTTCCAAATCCAGTAATTTTAGGCGAATTATCGTATTCATAACTCACTCAAAATTCAGCACAAATTTTGTTAATTATTTCAACTCTATCTTTTTTTGTCTCATTAATTTACAAATATATTTATGAATAGCAATATATTATTGGCAGAAAAAAAAGTTGTGTGATCACGCACAAAACTAGAAAGGATAGCGTGATTTCAATAATATCTGCACTGGGTCGAAATCGTGAACCGAATTTGGATAAAGCTATATTCTACGATTTCCTGTTTGCAAAAACAAATATAGTTTCGTGCCTGCAAAATTTTGAATCCAAAAATTTCAGTCATTTCAAATGTCCAAATATTTTACATTCGAAATTTGAATACTCAATATGTTAAGAAACCTGTTAAAAATTCCTCCCAAATTTTTTTTTTCAGACATACGATTTTTTCATTTCGAAAAAACATCAGCACAATTTAAACATCGATTAATTAGTATAATTAAATCGGTTTAGGTTAATCAAATAGTTTATAACTTGACTATTCGAAATATTCAAAAAAATTCAAATACTTAATATGGAAACTTTGCACTACAGTACTTATAAGAATACATATTCACATAGAGCTTTTGTGTAATATTTATCTGTTTTAAATTATATCGACGAAATTTATTTTTTAAATGAAAAAAAGAAATTCCTTATACTAACATTGATCTCGTTAAACTTTTTTCATTTTGTGAAATTTTAAAATTTAATTAAAAAACGAACAATTCTTTATTCGCCATTGAATCATGTATGTTTTAAAATCAAGTACAGCTTTTTCAATTAAATAATGTTTCTAAATTAAAATGCATGAAAGCATTTATTGCTTGTATTATCCTTCCTGTTTTTTCACTTTTTTTTTGTTCCAAAGACAAGAATAATGAGTTAATTTTTCACAAAATAATTTGACGTTATCTACACAAACAAACACATCGTGTATGGTGACCAGAACAGTTAAGAATGTGTTGATAGCAGAATGACCACTTGACACATTCAATGAAAAGTTAAAAGAGCAAAAAAAAATTGATAACAATTTGATATGACGATTGACAAACTGTCATATCAAGTGGACTTAGATAAGAAATATTCCGAATGGTACAGTATTTGGTGACGTAGCTCTTCATGGAGATTTACTTGACGAAAAGGTTCCATTCAAATTTTTATTTCTTTTTTTTGATTCGATGTAAAAAAAAGAAATTAAATGAATTCGAACTTGTTATTGAAGAAAATCAAAAATACTGTTTTAAAAATTCTTTTCCTCATTACAAATTTTTATTTCATAAATTGATTCTGATTTATGTATAAAGATAAGTGGCTAATTGAGTTCTGTTTTCATTTCTATTTTGTTAATTTAATTGCAGTTTCATTTTTATGCACTTTTTTAATTTCTATTTATTTTATTTAATTATTGTTTTTCGCACATCTTTTTTCATTTCTATTTCTTCAATTTAGTTGCAATCTTGACATGTTAATGTTAATACTAATACTTGAAAAAAAAATTAATACTAATACTTGACGTGCCTTTTCTTCAGTTCATGCTCATCGCGGTCTCTTAGAAGTATCATTCCAAGGACAGTTGGCGAGGAATCAAATCGTAACTGAATTCTTAATATTAGTTATTACATCTTATTAACCGCAGTTAAAATAATATGTAAATATTACTCTTTCACTGTGATAGCAAATTGTCGAAAAAGAGAAAAATGGAAGTGAAAAATTTTGAAAAATATTATTTTCAAATAAAATTAAATTGGCTTTTTTTAAAGAGTATCAGATAATTGGAAAGTTTTCACTTTATTTATTTGCACCAAAGAATAGACAAATGAGCCTTTAAAGTAAGTGAAATGCTTAGCAAAAAAAAAAAAAAAAAAAAAAAAAACTGAAGTAAAGAAAGATACGGTATCTATTAACGGTTGGTTCAGAAAGCATAAATCATCATTTCGTGAAATATATTTAACAGAAAAGCCTCTGTTAAAGTTTCAAAAGAATGAACCCAAAAAAATTAACAATTAAATTTTCAAGTGCTGAAATTTTGTTCTGTCGTGTATGCTTTTTCCAAAAATTTTTATCAAAATTGTTGATTGACAAAAGTGTGAGAAAAAAATTCAAAGAGATTACCGACGAAAATCAGTGCCAGAAAACTTTTGCTAAGATACGTTTAATGATTGATGTACTTATTTGTTTTTTTTCTCACACTTTTGTGAGATCATACCTTGGAAACGTCAACATGCTTGACATCGCTAGCCAAAATCAAGCAGATACACGTTGGGTAACATGCATGGATAATTAAATGTACACGGATAACTGATATAGATGATCAAAATCAAAGATCAGAATTAGTAATTCGAAATCGAGTAATTAATCTGCAAAAAAAAGAATAATATTCATATTAATACGACATTACTTTATTATATAAAAAATGGCAAAGAATTTATTGAATGCAGTAATCACTGTAATTCTCTTATTATTAACAAATTGATGACTAAAAATTGTGGTCAATTTAATTCTGAAAATTTAATAACAAATATGATAATGTAATAGAATCTGAACTTTATCTGAGATTCATGTCAAATTTGGATGAACAGATTTAAGCCAATTTCAAAAAATATCACAATTTAGTTATACTTTTCCAACTATAAATCCCCTATCATTAATATAACACTTTTAAAATTTCATAAATTAAATTGATTTGAAAAACAAGTTTTTCTGTTACTACTTACCGTTGATGTTATTGTTTGAAATTGCCAATATGATGGAACTTTCAGTGATTCGTCATAGCGGTTGCAATTCATTTCAAACTATTTAGTTTTTTTTCCGATAATTATCATCATTATTCCTGCATTCAAGAAAAACTGCTATTCAAAATTTAACGTTGAAATTTTGTTACCTAGAATACTGAAGAGATATTGAAATACTTATGAATTAATTAGGAGCTGTAGCTAGTAATATTATTTGAGAAATAAAATCAATTAAATTCAATTGAAAATATTGAGATCAAAATAAATAATGCACTTATCTTGCAATTAATATAAGTGTGTCACTATCAACTGAAAATTTTTACACTTACCTTAGTTTCAATCGATTTGACGCACGTGTACTTGTCATTGATTTATAACCATTTGAACTAATAATATAATTTAAGGCTTTTCATACATTACTTGTAATCAATCAGTAACAATGGGGCTTCCACAAATCTGCAACGCTTATTAAATTTACTTAAATTACTTTTATAAAGTGTAGGAACATGTTTGTTCGTAAACAAAATAGCGACAGCCCTAATACATTTTCAAATATTATATTAAGAACTTAATGACTTTGCTAAATTAATGAATATATTCGAAGTAAATCGATGATGAGTTATTTAGTCCTGCATGAATTGATGAAATATGACGCAGAAAAAAGAGAACACATGTTTGACGTATTGTACAGTAAAGTTCTCTCACTTCACATAGGTTTTTGACGTTACTACAAAATAAATTTTCACTTTGCTACAAATGAGAGATGAAATTTAGAACGTTTATAATAATATCGCGTATTATTTTTTACGCAATATTTTGTCTAAGCAAACTTTTCTTGCATTTTCGAAGCTTCCAAATAAATTAATTAATTGAGCACGTTATATTCGTACTATTTTAATTTCTTTAATCGTACTTATCAGCTTGAGAAACTATGCTAGTAAGTGCGCATAGGATACAGTACCTGTCAACATATCAGTATAACATATTCCGCAATAAAATTATTAGAAATGATTTAATAGTCATTCCTTTCACTAATAGTCATCTGTTACTTTTTTCAATTTACGATCCTTGCGGTATCGTAAGAAACATAAAAAAATGAGCAAGTCTGTATTTTTTTGTAATTGGTCACTTTTTCCCTAAAAATTCTTTTCAATTCTTATTTAACCATTTTTATTAATTGCTTATCTTATCAACCTTTCGATTTTTTTAGATAAGTATACTCTTATAAAATTTCCTTTTTATTTATAATTTCCAATAATAAACAATTTCAATACTTAATTTCTCTATTCTCTTTCTCTTTAAATTATCCTTTTGATTTTTTCAACAATTTTTCAATTTTTTTCAGTGCTTGTCATTCAGTAATTTATTTGAAAAAGTAACTCTAAAGTGAGATATATTAAAGTTCCTCATACCTTCTCTCTATTATTATTTCTTGACTTTATAGTAACAATTTCGTTAATTAAGCTTAATTGCTATTCTTCTTCGATTAATTTAATTGCTACTGTTTGTTAATTAAATGTTCAATAATTAATTTAAAAAAAAAAAAAACAAAGACCAAAAAAAAGAAAGGAATAAAAAACATTATGAAGCACAGTAGGCTAAAGTTATCTGTTATACTATAATGAATACATTATTTGGAAATGAAAAAAGACTGAATTCGAAATCGTTTAACTCTTCAGATATTGGCTATTCATTCATTTTAACTCCACCCTTTTTTAACAAATTTGACAACATTTATAGATTCGTTCCGCCTTTTTTCAACATCACAAAGATTGAATGAGAGTATGCGTATGAGAGAGAGAGAGAGAGGAAGAGAAAGATATGATGAGATTGATGAGTAAATATATAGGATAAAATGAAGAGAATGAAGTTAAAGTGAAAAATAAAAAGAAAATGGGAGGTTAAGAAGAATGTTGTAGAAATGTCGTCGTTGAAAGATGGTGTGTTGGGAAGGATATATGGAGGACGCGTAGTATAAGTGGCTATTTAGTTGTAAGTGGTTGAGTAGAAGGTAGATATGGGTTAGGTAGATACTACTAAAGTTCTATAGTGTATTGTACAGATTTTTAGAAGAAAAGTAGATAGAAGAAATGTTTGTAGAATGGGTGAAAAAAAAAAGTTGGAAGAAAATGTGGGAGTAAAAGTGATCAAAATGGGAGGAAATAAAATTATGAAAAAAGTAAAAAGAGGAGGAGATAGGAAGGAGAAAGGGAGGAAGGATTTGAAGATTTCTTTAATATTTATCTTAAGAGGATGATGATGATGGTTTAGTTAGTATTTGGGAATAGTTCGAAATGAACAAATTTTTGTTCTATCCGTCCACTTTCATTCCCCAAAAGTATCACTTAACTAACAGCTTAAAAAAATGCAAACTTCAACTTCCCTTTTTTTCTTTTTTTTTTCCCTCTCTCTCTTTCCCTCTCTCTGTATTTTCACTTTTATATATTGTATATCTAGAATAATCTTTTTGCGATTGGGGGGAAAAAAATAAATGAAAGAGGGATAAATCATAAAAAAATTCAAGTCCCACTTATTCATCATTTTCAAGTACTGTACAAAAATACATAATATGATGATCAGTAAGGATCTATTCAAAATATATTATTACTGATATTGCTATTATTATTACAGTTATTAATATTATTAATATTTCGTTTTTATTAGTATTTACATTTTTTGTTTTTTTTTTTTTTTTTTCATTAACTTTTTTAATATTAAGCGGAATAATTTACAATAAAATAGTTAGTTTAATTTGATTAAATTATTTCGATTATTTCAATAAAAATATTTGTTTAAATTTTGAATTATTTGCTAATTTTAAGTGTGAAATAAAATGAAAAAAATGTTGAAGGAAAAGAAGAAAGATATTTGAAGGAAAAAAAAGAAAAAGAAATTAAACAAATTCTTCTACGATTTGATTAAAAATATTTAAATCAAATTTCAATTTATTAGCAAAATACAATGTAATTATATTTAGTGCAACTTTGAATCAGCGTAATTTTGAAAGACAAAATTTATCCTGGAAGCAATTTTTGAAAGAGGTTTCCAATTTAAATGCATTTTAGGGTGGCTATATATTTGAAGAAAGCTTTAAAATTCGTTTATCGTTAATTAATTCAATATGTAATTGAATTTTATAGTTTTAGCTTTACCGATTGCTCAGCAATGAAACTCTTCATTCATCTAAAATTAAGTTAAATTAACTCTTAGGTAAAAACTTTTTAGAAATAACTATAAAAGAATAAATTACCATAGATTCTTTTTACATGAAACTAATTTTCATTGCGTTTTAATTTTCAACATTGCGCAGCAATTAAACTCCGCAGTAACATTTATCAAAAAAAAACTTAATCAAACCTTAATTAATTAACAAAAGCAAGTTCTGGCCAATTATTTGATTTTACTTTCCAATCGATTAATCGCTAATGTTTTTTTTTTTTCAAATGGCCTAAAAAGCATAATTTTGATAATCTTGTCTTCTTGCAAATTGCACTTGCTTTATCCATTTCCACTTCAAATTTAATGCTACTTCATTCATATTAGCCCAAAAATTTCCACTTTACACTCAGTTATCACATTTCCCTTTTTTCTGCAACTAATTTTCATATCGATTTATCATTCTAATCAAATCTTAGCTAATTATTGAAATTACTCAAAATTAGCGAACAATAAATTGTGAAGAGGGCATTTATTCGCAAATTGTATCATTTAAAAGAACTGAATTATTCAACTGCGGCATATTTGCAGATGGATATGCTGCTTATTTTTCGGCTTGTCAAAAAAGCATGATTAGCAAGAATCTTGAACGATTCGTCTGATAAATGTTTCCCGTCAGCACTGCATTTATTCCTGAACTAATTTATTTTTATAATTAATTATTTCGCTTTACTATTTATTAGGATTACTTACGGCTATTATTCTTTCGGAAGTTTTATTTTGTAGTTAAAAGTTTCCTATAATTATTGCCAAAATTTCATCTGCTCTCAAAATTAAACTTTGGAACTGCTTTTTCACGGCAATCTGAATTCTTTAAAAACATGCATATATATTAAGTTTGATTCGAAAAATGATCTCAATCGATTGGTATTCCAATATTGCAACTGACATTTTGATCTATTGATCTAGCTTGTATTTATTGATCTATGTAGCATGTCGAAAACTATTTGAATAATTTTAATTGATTGAATTCCAATATTGGCGCTGAAATTCTGATCTTTGATCTACGTAATATGTTGCAAACTTTTTGAATGATTTCAATTGATTGGTATTCCAATATTGCGACTGACATTCTGATCTATTAATTTAGCTTGTATTTATTGATCTATGTAACATGTTGCAAACTTTTTGAATGATTTCAATTTATTGGTATTCCAATATTGCAACTGACATTCTGATCTATTGATCTATGTAACATGTTTGGAACCTTTTGATTTTTTAAGTCATTAAATTAATTTTACACAGCACTTAATCAATAATAGAAATGTGGAAAAATTCATCTTTGCATAAGTCAAAATTCTGCTAATGTATTATTTAAAGTGACGCTATAATTCACAAATGAATGATTAAATTAATTAATTAATTAGATAAAGGAATTGATGATTATGAACCAATTAAAGAACCAAACTCCAAAATAAGTTGGAGTAGTAGATGCTAGCTGATGTAATTTATTTATTAAATTACATCACAAAATAATTCATAAACCCAAAAAATAAAAATATAAGCTAAGAATTAAGTTTTATTAAAAAAAGTTGCGCTTCTGTACAGTACTCTTCTTCGTCGCTTCTTAAAATTCATAAAACTATTTATGAATTGGTTTTATTTTTCAAAATTAACTATAAGTGGGAATTTTTAAAAATTTTCAAAAATTTATTATCGGACTTTTATCATGTAGCATTTGCAAAATTGGTCCTAACTGGAGTTTTGGAAAATGATAATTTGTTGAATTTAAGTTTTTTAAACATTTGATTCAAGTTGAACAAAAAACATTTACGATATGCCGTTGATGAAAGATGAATTAAATTCAAGATATTGAAATATGAAAGGTATCCAAGAGTTATAAAATTGAGTAATGAAGTGTTAAATTGAAATCAATTGAATTTTTGAGTAAAAATTTAATCTTTTAAGTTTTTTTTTTGATATATTCTTATGCCTGAGAATTTCGTTTGTTACCGTAATACGAGATGAATTAGACAATATTGTAAACAAACATTATGATAAGATGGATGCTTCGTATAGGCTTCAAGTAATTTGATAACTACAATGCTACCAAATGTTCGATAGCAAAAACTTAAATGTACAAGAATAGTTTTACTGCTATTAGAGTTTTTTTTGAATTTCAATGAGAAATGCAGTTTTTCAAACCGTTTACATTCGTTACTGCCGATATATGATGGAATAAATGTTTGGAGAATTTTAAGCAAGATTTTATAATTTCAGCTCGAGTTCATCAAAGTTTGCTGAAAATGACAGCAAACTCTGCATCGGGTAGCATAACATCATTAGAAGCTTCACCAATAGGATTTTCCGGTTATCGACCAACAAGCAGTACAATGCATTCGGTAACTGGAACTGGTTCAACTAGTGGTATGGCAACGGTAGCATCACATGCTAATGCTGCTACAGCATCATCTGCATTTAGTGCTTCACCTTATCTTACCGGTCATTTTGGTAATACCTATCAACCAGCGCCAGATTTTTCAAGGTTTGGTTAATATTAAAAATATATGATATTAAAAAAAAAACCAGAATTTCGTATCAAATAAAAATTGGAAAATGATTTCGGAAAGTTTGAAATAAAAATCACTTCAAAATTATTGAAAGAAGCGCAAATTGTATATTTTGTTATTTTCTAGCTACGTTGCAAATGCGCCATCAGCTGCTGGTTGGTATGGCGCCCACGATCCACGACTTGGTCTGTTTGCTTTGTTCAAAAATTTGCATTTTTTTTTTTAAGAATTAACCAAACAAATCTTATTTCATTCTAAAATAGTTTTTAAATTCCATTTAATAATTTCTAGACTTTGGTAAAATTTAATTTTAAAGAAAAGAAAAGTTTTCTTTCCATAAAAGTGAAAAATCGTCTTAATTTGTTATTATTATCATAAAAGTTGTTATTATAATAAGAGTTAATTAGTAAATTTGTTTTGTGTGTGTACTCCGTTGAATAGAATATTTGTGTGTGTGTGTGTGTGTGTGTGTGCACTTGTGTCTGCCTATGTCTGCCATGTGTCTAGTTATATTAATATAAATCTTTACCATCATTGATTTTATTTAATTTAGCATGCAAGAAATATAGAAGTTTCATCTCTTCTGCTTCTTTCTTCATCAAATAATTGGATAAAAATTTAATAAGTGCAAAAAATTTGCAAAAAAACTGAATTATTTCCATAATCGTAAAATTTCATTCATCCATTTCAATTTTCGATTTGAAAAAAATATGATATATAATTTCATAACAATTAACAAATAACGAATGCCATATTAGAAATTAAAATGAATGAATGAAATTAGTGAGAGAAAATACGAATGATGGAAACGATTTCTTTATTGTCTTTTTTGCTAACGATTTCAAAAATTTATGCAAATTTTTTGAACCATTTTTAAATATTTAAGTGGAATAAATTGATCGATTGATTTAAAAGTATTTAAAAATTATTTTTTGAATGATTTTATTATCTCCAATAATTTCCAATAATTTTCAAAAGTGTCATTTCAAATTGTATTAAATAATGAGAAATGATGGCACACTTTTTCGTCCTTTCTACATTTGTTTTTTGGGAACTTTCGGGAACGATCATGAATATTTTTATGATACTTTTACTAAAAAATGTGTCCTTTTCGGTATAACATAGACTGATGATTACAATCATAATAGCACTTTGATCAGTTAGAAGTGGTTGAAAAAAGTAGTGGATCATCCAAGTTTTGGGTTCTTAAACTTTGCTCTGAGAAAAGTAGTGGATCATCCGAATTTCGGGTTCTTAAGCTTTATTTACACTCTCATTAACAATGTAATTAAGCTTATTTACTACCTTAATAACCAAGAATATTTTAGCATTGAATCATTTCAACCAATCGGTATTCAAACCAATTTTTTTTGCAATTTTTTCTCTCTCTCTCTCTTTTTTTTGTTTTATGGCACTTCTCAGACAAATTTTGAAAAGTTTTTTATTTGTTGCTAAAGTGCAAAAATTTGAACTTTAACAAAAATTTTTTTAAGAATTGTTGAATAATATTTTTTATTAATCTTTTGTTCATCGTATTTTTCCCATTTCTTATCAGTATTTCGTCTTTACTGTTTTAACATTTCACCTAATTCCTAATTACTCTATTTTCAATTAATCAAGTGGTTATCACATAAGTTTGTTGTGTTTCTTTTTCCATTAGAATTTTGAAATTTATTTTACAAATGCTAAATTTATTTTTTTCCTAATTTTGATCTTTGATTTTTCCTTATTATATTTTACAAAATTTGCACAATCTATCATTTCTTTTCTTTTTCCATTCAAATCGATACTTGCTGAGTTTCAATATTTCAAATTATTAGTTCTTAATAATTTATAAGTTTTGCAAAATTTTGAAATCTTTTCACTCTTTTTTCCTATTTCACTTTTTCTTTGTTTCTCTACTTCTTCTTTTTCATTCTTCATTTCATTTTCCTCAAAATCAAAATGCGGTTAAAACTGGAAATTGATGAAATGTTATAATTTTTCTCCTCTCTTCTCTTTCCGCCATTTTGTCACCTAAACTAATTTCTTTGTGCACACTTAGTTCTCTTTCTAATTTTCATTCAATAGTGACAATTGAAACAAACAGACAAGCATCAACCAGAAATTTTATAAAGTATTAGAATGAAAGAAAGGAAATTGAGGGTACAAGATATCAAATAATCGGTTGAGAGATTGATGAAATTGCAACAAATATAAATTTTCATTTTGGGTATGACTATGTAAATAAATATGTATCTAATATGGTATCTCAGAGGAAAGATAAGTGACTAGTACGGGTTAACGCATACACACACATACATGCACACCGTTAATATTTCTACAGTAATACAATTTCAAATAATTCAGATAATCGCCATGAACATCATGTGTATGTGGAAATGTTGTCGTATTGCATTTGAAAATAAGGCGGAACTAAGAAATTCGAATTTAAAGCGAGAATTCATAACAGAAAAACAAAGTTATAAATTATAAAAAAATTTCAACTTGCAATAATTTCAAGAAAAAAAAGAAAAAAAAAAGCATTTAATTGTATCAAAATATATATTAGAACTGCTTATTTTCTGTCTCTGTGAAAACCAAAAAAATTAAAAAGTTTGAAGTTAAAAGAATTTAATTATTTGGACTAAAAATTTTTTGTTATTATTCATTTGAAAATGATGAAAAGATTGAAATAAATTTTCTCCAAAAATTTTAAAATAATTTTTCATTATTTTCAAAGAAAATTTGCTTAATTATATTTAGCTTTAATAGTTTTTTCGTCTGACAAATTATGTGTTAGATTTACTCCTATCTTAATTAATTAATTGAGATGTACTACCTAATCAATTAATATGTTGATAATTAAGCAATTAGCAATATGCGTCGTAAAGGAGAGTAAAAATTGCTATAAAATGATCAATTATTGTTGAACAGAATGAAAGATTGATTATCATTGAACGCATATAATTGAGTAATGAATTGGAATAAGAAGATTTATACACCTGCTGATATATTTGTCATTTTCTTGCACTGTGTGTACACAACTATGTACAGGTATGTATAGCTGTGCACGCTCATACTTTTTATAAGCTCTATAAGTCCAATACACGAGAATTGGATGAAACTTCTTTTGCCTGTATTGTGAAAAGAGTCAGTTCTGATGAATGAACAGCAGGATATCCAATTTACTCATAAGCAAATGATGGGAACTTTCATTAACTCTTACATAATACAAAATAACTTTACCGTTCTTTTTACCGTTTCATTCGAATCAAATTTGAAATATTTTTATTAATAAATGTTAATTGCTGAAAAATTTTTTAATAAATTTAATTCAAAAAATTGCAGCCACACAGAAAAATAATTAAATGTATTAGATTGAATTGAAGAAATTATATCAAAGTACTTGTTCTAATTAAATAAACAAATAAAATTAAAGTAAAATTTTTTTTTATTATAGCAAGTACAAAATAAATTGTTCATTCAGTCATAAAATCAAATGTAAAATTTAATTAGCAAATGAAATCAAAATTTCACTCTTAATATGAAATGTCAATAGAAAAAATTATAAATTTTGCAGTACCACGATTAGGCTCTAGTTTTGGTCTTAACTGTGGTATTAATCCAGCTCATGCAGCAATGCAAGGCTTGCAATTGCCACTTTCTGGCCACGTTGGATCTCGGCGTAAGCGACGTGTACTTTTTTCACAAAATCAAGTTTATGAATTAGAACGACGTTTTCGTGCTTCCAAATATTTAACAGCACCAGAACGTGAAGCATTAGCAAATTCGATTGGACTTTCAGCAACACAGGTAGGTCATCTAATTTCGTTTGTTTACTTGCTTAGCTGTGTGAACATTAGCACATGCTTGTTTCATTTTACATATTTTTTCGGCACAGTCTTTCGTACTTGATGAAATTTCAGGTGAAAATTTGGTTTCAAAATCATCGGTATAAGTGTAAACGCCAAGAAAAAGAGCGAAAAATGACCGATAGTAATAGAGGACGAGAAGAAAGTCAGTCACCGGGACCATCCAGGTCACCAACACCTTTGGATGGTGCCAATGTCGATAAGTAAGTGTGTTCCAGTGGAATTTAATCTTAGCAAAATTTTTTCATTAAATTTTAACAACTACTGGGTTTCATCAAAGCATATTTGTTAAATTGAAATATTGCCAAAAAACTGAATAATTTTTTTCAAATAATAAATTTTATCTGTTTGTGTTTTTCTTTCTTACTTTTATCAGGAAATTTTTTTAAATATAATTTTTAATTTTAAAAATTTTCATGTTTTCACTTAATGAATTATCGCCCATATATTTACCTATTGCTTCTGACCGCTTGCTTTTAATAAATCAAATGTGAAAATATGGCGAATTTGCAGAAAAATGAATGTTTCAATACTGGTGAAAGATGGAAAACGCTGTGATAATACACATGTTGCTGGTGCACCGGATTCAAATCCGGAACATTTATTAAACTTGAGTGCATTACCTGACAGCATTCCGGATTTGAAAAACCAATTTTATCAACAAGTATGTTTTTTTTATAGCAAAATTTAGGAATATACTGAGGGCAGAAGAAAATCTTCAATATCACAGTTAGTTAGAAAATGTTAAATGTATTGAAAACAAAAAAAGAAGTTAAGCCAATAATAGATTTAATTGAATTGAATTTTAATTTAATTGATGCAACTGTATGTAAATACTTGGTAGCTGATTTTATTCTAATTTTCAAATTTTTCATTTTTTTTTTAAGATTTCATCAAAAAAAGTTTGTTCTTATACAGGCAATGTGTCCACCAAGCAATATGTACCAGCAAAGTACATTTCCATTTCCGCCATTTGGTGCGCAACCGTATCCAGCAGCTCAAAATCCATACTATCCGTATTATGCAAAATAAAAATTTATATTTAATGAAAACAGTGAAAAAATAATATTATTTATTTTTTGATTGCTGTATTTAATTATTTGATTTATTGTGTATCTCCAGTTTCATTCCCACTATATTAATGATGTTTTCTCGTTTGTCAAATTTCTTTTATCAAATTTGCTTATTCTGCTGCATTTTCGAACTTTTTTTATTTTTTGCAATAATTTGTATGAAATATTTATTGACTGATTACTTGATGACCAATTTGTAACCTTTATATCCTTACGATATATTTGTATTATGCTTTCATTTCCACGTCAATCGGTGCGGAGAAAATGAGTTAGTCGTGTAAAAATTGAGCGCAAAAAGTTTTATTTTAATTCTTGAGCATGTGATTTATCAGTTAGTTGACAAAATTAAACTTATGTCAGTAGCCAATTTTCCGGATGATTTTTTCCAAATATTTCCATATTTTTTTCACATTTGTCCATCCTTGTTGCATAATATTTTTATTTTGCTCTCTTCAAAATGTCATTTTTCTCGTTTGGTGCTATACTATGATTAATAGTAGTACTTAACATTAGTTTAGCTTTATTTGCCATGTCTTTTTTTTAAATTACATTGGTGAATTAAAAATTTACAGAATTAAAACTCCTTGAAAAAAATGATCAAATTCTGAGCAATTTTATTTTATTTCTTCATTTATTTGTCAAAAAAGAAAAGGGAGCAAAATAACAATTAAATTTTCCATTTTAAAATTTGTATAAGATGAAACTGCTAAATAAAAGTAGAAAATAAAAAAAAACAGTCCGACTGAGAGAAATGAAAAACTCCGATAGCACTGTTTAACATATATTTTCGTATAAAATAGACGCTTGCTGATGTATTTAGCAATTCAATACATCTCAGTACCAAATTCAAATTTGATTTACATTTCCGATTTTCGATTCCTGTTTTTTGGTTACACTTTGGACATATTGTACTGCTGCTAATAAAAATGCATTCACTTTGATTTTTTATCTTTTCATAATATTATATAATAAATGAGCTTAGAAAATAAAAAATCGATCAATCAAAACTTTAATAATCGTAGCAATAATTAATACGCCTTTCATAGAAAAGATAGTTATATTAAAGTAAGTTATAAAAAAAAAAAAAAATGCTTTCTTTTTTTTAAACTTTGATGGAAGAAGTACTTGCTAAAAGTGAATCAATAATTCAAAAAAAATGAAGCCAGCTTAACTTTTTACGAATAACATAGCGAGCCATTTAATAATATTACTGTATTAGTATATATAATGCTAATTAGCAATACTGAGCTATTATACAATTTTACTGTTATTATGCTAAATGAAAAAACTTAATCAGCTTTTTCAACTTGAACGTTGGCAAATACTTGAAATATGTGTTGAAATGTGTTCGAAAATTTTCAAAAAAATTTTTTTTTGGTTAATATTAATATCATGTGCAATAGGAATTATGTTCGAATCAAATATAAACTTTTCATTTCCGGCAAACTCTACCAAAAATGACCTTCATGTGACATTTATTTAATCTCATTTGAAATTTGTCGTTGAACTATTTTTAAATTGAAAAGGTTGCTAAATTTCTCGGGTGGTAATCGAAGAGGGATCGTCAAATCACGAAATAAAAAAGAAGCGAGGTATGTAAATTTTTACGCTGCAGCAAATTCACACAAACATTTGCACATGCATTACATACACATATAATTAATGAGAAAGGTGAGGAAAGGTTACATTGAACAGATTCATAGATTAATTTCGGATTTATTGGATTCATTAATTAATGGCATATAAATAACTTTGAACTTGTCGGAATGTATTTTGTTCGTAAACAGATATAATTATCACTTTCTTGCAGATATAAAGAAAATGAAATTACACCTTTTTTTACGTCAAAAATTACAATGGTTACTAAATGTTTGCAAATGCGTAGCGCCTCATAATTTACACATCATTAGCTCATTTCTCCCGGTGACGTATTAATTAGATTAGAAACTATGCTTACCGTGCGACTGTATGGAATTCCCGCTGTTCCAATTGACCCCGCTATATTTTATGCAAACGGCAAAAAATTAGTTTTTATTTATAATCAACAAAAAGAAAATATTCGGCGAAGTGAGGTAAGAGAGAGGGACATAGAAAAGATATCAGAAAAATTAAAGAAGTAATTTTTCTTTTTTAAGGTTTATGCTTGACCAACTTATACAAATTTGAAAATAAAAAAAAGAAATTGTCGAAAATATTTCGAAAATAAAATCAAAATTTTTGCTTAAATTGATCATATGATTATTTCACAAGTTTAAAATTGCATTTTTTATTTAAAAAATTTTAAGAGTGAAAAGTATTTTGCAAGTTAATAAAATTATAACTTTGTATTTTTTAATCGATGAAGTCTTGAATTGGTGAATTAAACGGGAAATTAAAAATTAAACGGCCATGATCAGGAAAAGTTTCTCCAAAATTAATAATTATGTATTTGTTTATTTAAAGACACATGTCAGATGAAAATTTTAAACCTAATGATACAAGATTTCAAAGTTAATCATATATGTTAGTCTTTAAAAATGCGATCTAAAATTGAATGTATCAACAATAATAATGCTTAATAATTTTCTATGAATTGATAGATGAAAATTTTTTGTCTGTTTCTTGTTTCACGATTTATCGAGAAAAAAAACAGAAGGGAAAATTTGTCAGAAGTTCATGACCTCATAATTCTTCTTAGCATATATCAAAATTTTTCAAGATATTTAACAGCAATATAATCGTTAAAGTAAATATCAAAAGCCGACCTAAGTAGTAATATTAGTAGTAGTAAATAACAGTGGCTATATGAAGTAGTAATAGCACAAAAGTAAACAATATCAAAAGTACCGTCATCTTCTGAAAAAAGCAAAATTGACCATTTTAAGAGGACAGCGAGACCTTTCGATGACATACCTATATCCTTGGTCAGTCTTCATCTATCCTCTAATTTTATAATCTTCCGTTTTGCCGCATATCATCAAAGTAAATTTGTTGTTTGAATAATATACTGAAAGCATTTTTTTTTTGTTTATGCAGCAAATGACTTATCGATAATTAAAACAAGGGAAATTATAACGATAATTTAGCAATACTAACATGGATGTAACAGTGATATTGATGATTAACAATGTTAATAATAAAAAGAGCAATAGCAATAACAATGTAATAATGATGTTAATGATGATCATTATGATGACGATGGTATTAATAAATTATCACATTCATTCACCTAATCAACTAATTAAACAAAGCTAATTAATTAATTAATTGATTAACAAAACAAATTACCTCTTTTCGTTTAATCAATGTAATGTATTTAAAATGTCAGCCAAGTAAGGAAGTTAAATTATTAATAAAAAAGAGGAAAAAAATAATTAAAATTTTAACAACTTTTTCCAAATTAATTTTAAAATTAAATTGAACTTCAAAATTCTTGTCTGATTGTAAATTATTTACAGCGAAAAGAATTGAAATAAGAAATTTATTCATAATTCAAAAACGGAATTTTTAAATTCATTTATTTCTCAATTTTTCATGAAAAGAAAACTTTAGCAAGCATATTTAAGCGAATAAATAAACAAAATTTTGAAGTTTTTCTTTTTTTGCCGAAAAAAATATACGTGCAATTTTGGATATGAAAAATTAAACTTTTCAAAAAAATTTTATTTTTTAAATAAATCAAACTCAATCTAAAATAATTTGAAATTGATTGAAGTAAACATTTTGGCACAAGCTTTTTTTTTAACGGACGGGTTAATCGTTCGTATTTAAACTTCAATTAATTTATTCATAAGTAAATTTTGCCGCAAGCGAAATTTGATGCAATTGCACGCAATGTGTGCAAGAAATGCAAGATGGACGAATAAAAAGATTTGAATCGTAAAGAAAATTTATTTCTTTCTGCCTTTTTTCTGCTCATTTTTTTTTTTTTTTTTTTTTTTTGCATTGAATTAATAAACGAATTAAAACAAAATGAAAATATAAAAAGTCTTACAGTAAAAAAATTACTCTATTTTTCATCTTAAAAAATTACCACATTTTTTTAATTTTTTAAATTTCTTCATATTACGGCGATTTTTCTGGAACTACAGTAGATGATATTCTAATAGAATTTGAATGTGCTGGAAATTTTTAGTCGGCATCATTATAAATTCTTATGTTCATCATTAATTAATACTTCCCCTAATCGCACTAAAGTATGGCTAATCCGATTTCCTATGGCCCCAAAATTATTCGAAATTGCAGTAGAGAAATACAGTTTCAGACTCGGAATTCCACTTATTGTTACTATAGCAAAGCAATTGCTTGCTTCTGAAGGAAAAGGATGAATTAAATTTTTTTTTCGATTTATTGCCAATAAATTTAAACAAGAAAGATCAAAAACAGTAATACTACAAAAACAATGGTACTACACAGTTTTTTAAAAATTAAATTATTTCTATTAAATCCATTGATGCATTCCTTCTCTTTTCCCTTTTCATATCATTTCTTCCATCGTTCTCTCCTGATAACAAAAACCTAAGCTTATTTAACCTGGACTTGTTTAATTAGACTTGTCAACTCACTTTGAAATAATGTTTATAATTGGCTGATGAATTTTCCTCACCATGAACTGAAGTTTAAAAAATCCATTTTCATTATTATCATTGTCTTTAATTTATCAATAAAATTATTCCATTGTCGTCACTTATCACTGCAAGGTGTGAAAACCTTAATTAGCTGCTGTAATAAATTTTAATTATTGTCTTTTTTTCTGAATTCTATCTTTCTTTCCAGTTGTTCCATATTTTAAAATTTTTCAGCATTGGTTTCATTATTCATTTTTTTTTTTTTTAATGTTTGCAGTATCTTTATACTGTAAACACTAAAGTTCCAAAATCATATGAAAAAATATTTAGGAAGTGTTTCGCATATATATTTCCATATCAATTATACTTCTTATTTATCATAACAAAATTTTATTCTGGTATTACTAACAATCAGAAATTAAAATATTACGATATACCGCGTAATATTATCACGATTTTGGCATCACCAATTTATGTTCATTTTTTTTTTTACTATAAATTAAAATGAAAATAGTTATTTTATTATTGTCAGTTATAAAAAAAAATAATTTTTTTTTGCAATTATCTTTTCTTTATGAAATGAATGAACAAGTAATAACTGTTCTTCTTTCACTTACCTTATTTAATTTTTGTAGGATTTAATTTAAAAAATTCATTTTTTGCTAGTTTTTCTAAATTTATTCAATTTGTTTATTCATTCATCCAATCATTTATCAATTGGTACAACAACAACAACAACAATTAATATATCATAAATCTTCAATCAATGAAAAATACCGTATCCTTTCATATCTTCTCTTTCATACCTTCTTAACATCTTTCATGGAACTAACTAACTCAGCAGCTATCGATCTGTCTATACTCAATCTTTCAAGAGTTCTTATAATGAATTTGTTAAATGAAATAACCAGCTAAATCATCATCATCATCATCATTATCATCATTACCACCATATTTCTTTTCTTCCATATATCTTTCTTTTCTGTTTATTTTCCTCAGTCTTTCTCTTTTCTCTTTTGCATTTATCTTTTTCTCGCTTTTAATACTCATTTTACTAAAGTAGTACTTAGTAATGGCAGTAATATTGGTACTAATTTAATCTCAAAACAAGCTTTATTTCCATGAAATGAACTGAATTTTGTTTGTTTGTTTGTTTGTTTTTGTACAAGTGTAAGTAAACAATTAACTCAACCAATGATATCACATCTTATCCAAGTAATCTAAGATTAATGACATCTCATTTCATCCAATCAACTCACAACAACTGTCAAACATTTTAATCATATTTCATTTCCACTTTATCATTTGTGCTAAATATGTTGGGGAAAATGATGAAAACAGTAGGGAAAGAACGATATAAAGTTGAAAATAATTAATAAATGACAGTTGTAACTTTAATTTCAATTTTAATTTTCTTAAAGCAAATAAATATTATTGCTAAAATCACTCAGCAGTTTGTTTTTTATTTATTCTCACTAAAATTTTTTTATTTATCCTCACTAAAATTAAATTTACAAATATTAGAAAGTTTTAAAGCTGTAATTAAAATCAATGCATACTTTTTTGGAGTGTAAATACGTATGACTTCATAACAATAAATAAAAAAATTGAAACTTCTGAAACTGTCAAAAAATCGAAACTTTCTAAAAATACATTTAAAAGAAAAATCCTTTCCAGATAAAGACAAATTGAAAGATATTGCTTATTTGAAATATTTGAGAGTTATGAAATTCAAAAAAAAAACTTTTCTGCAACTGAACAAAATTAATTTATTTGAAATTATTGCAGTGAGGAAAAAAAAAAGATAGAGAAAGGAGAATAAATTCCGGAAGTGGGGAAATTTTTTGTTTGTTACCATGGAAAATGTTTGACCTCCTTCCCACTCACAGTTAGTACCTCATCCCATCAACACCTGAGCACCTGAGAGTACTCCAATGTCACCTATTCATTCATTTCCACTGCTTACCATTTCCTTACATTTATGTTTCCTTCGTCAGCTAAACTTTTTTCCATCACCCTAATATCACCAAATATGATGAATATTGGAAAATAAGCCTTAACCTACCGGAGAAAATAGAACGGAAATGAAAGAAAGGTAGAATAGAAATAACCGGATGATGGCAAATGAAAGAGACATTTCTCAGGAAGTGAGAACTGGTCAATTTTTTTATTCAAGTCATACATTGAATTTTATTGAGTCTGTTTGCAACAGAACTTAAAAGTGCTCGAAACCAGCACAGTCTGGGGAAAAAGCCAATTTATAATCCTGATAAAAAATCCCGATGAAAGGAATCTTAAAGATGATTAATCTTCTTAAATTCCGCATACAAGTCTTTTTTTAAATTTCAATTTTGTAAATTCCTTTTATAAATTTCATTTTGAGATTAGTCAACTAATGTTGTTAAATTTGCAATTTTATTTCTCACTTTTCAAATTTCTTACTCAATATATTGATCGATTAGCTTAAAATTTATTCGTTTTTGATTATATCATTGTTGGATCCAATAAATCAATTGAATGACCGACTAATTAGTAAAGTTATACAGTCAAGCTTTTTGCAATTTTTGCTAATTACTTTATCAGAGAATGAAAAACATAAATACTTTCACTTTATTCACTTTATGGTAATTAGAAGTATAAGTATACCTCAATACGAAAATAATAAATATAACATCACATTTATATTTATTCTTTGTATGCAAGCATTGAAATAATTAAAATGCTGAAATAATCACTGCAAGAGAAAAAAACAAATTAAATTCAATTTTATGGTACGCTAAATTTTGCTGATTTTTTTCCGCTTAATTATGGCGGAACTAAATCTGTAGATAAGCGGTATTTTATACGGAAGAGATGAAAAGAAATTTTATTAATTACTTAGTTACGTTTGTTGGAAATTAAATATATATATACTGAGCATATAATTGGCCCACAATGGTATACGATTTTATTTACTGAAAGGATTAGTGGTATGCTTTTACCGCAAAAAGTATACTTTTCATCATCCACCCACCTTTATGCCGTTTTCCGCCTTCATTCAGTTTCCTTATGATCAAAACGATAAGGTTTGAGAAGTGAAAAGCTTATCTTGAAATTTATTTATTTGATTGATAAGTAAATTATCAAGGAAGGAAAAAAGCAATTGTATGAATATTTAAGGCTCAGATGAGTGAATTAAAATGTGGAAATGAAAAATTTTCATTGAGTTTTAAATTTAAATTTGAAAAAATACGTTTCATACATTGCCATTGCCGTGCCTATAAAAACGTTCATTTTATTCCCTTCTATCTGGCTGAATTTTTAAAATTTTGCTTTTGAAAACTTTTATACTTTTTTTTTCAAAAAAACATGTATACTAAAATATTACATGCGGTGATTTTTCCTTATTTTCTCAAATTTCAATTCAAATTTTTGAATTTCATTTAGAATTGGCAACTAGTTTACAGTTACCTTATGTTACATTATTTAGTAATGTGTGGCGGATAACAATTAGAAAATTAATTGCAAATCATAACAATCCGAACATTTTAATAATAATACTGTTCAATTTGTTTGCTAGATCACATTAATAATAATTAACTAATTATAGTTTACTATTGCATAATTTAATTTGTCATCAATAATTTATGCATTTTCAAACAATAAAAACTCAAAATTAATTGTCAGTTTTTTCATGTTCAGAAAAACCTTCAGAAAAACTAAATGGATTTCAAATGAATGATAAGCAAATTATAAATGAGAAATATAACATTAGTGGATGAAAAAAAAAAAAACAAAAATGCCTAAAAAAATTATTAATAGCGTATTAATTGTATTAATTGACAGTAAATAAAGGGCACAAGAAAATTTTAATTGTATTAATTAAAAAAAAAAATCTTTTCACTTCTTTAATCATTTAATAAGCAAACAGAAATGGTAATTAATTAGACAACATCAAACGAATCACATTTGATTCCTGTGTTTGTCAAAGCATTAAATCTCTTTGCTTTCAGATTAGCGCCACTTCTGACTAACCATTTAACATTTTTGAGTTATTCTTAAAGTAGTTGAAATTACCTTCTTCATCTTCTTCATAGCTAATTGAAAAATGCCGCTTTACTGACTGTGACCTTATGCTCGTCTCTCACTCATCATGAACAACAACAACAACAACAACAATAACAACGACAATATAAGCTTCAATTTCATCAAATAAGCAGAAATGGACGTTCTCATGGCATTGATAGAAGCTGAATTTGCAATTAATAGAAATTGGATTGTTAAGTTTAATTTATCATGATTCTAAATTTGTCATAATTCTCAAAACTATCATTTAAGATATCGATGAATCTATCGCTATCGTTGTTTTTCTTCTTAAATTTTTATTTTATCACTAAGTTTATCAATATAGAAAAAAAATCAATAAATAAAATTCTATAATCATCATTGATAAGTTTTTAGCTAATCAATTGTTTCTCTTATCTTATCATTGATAAATATTTCTTTATTTTCTTTTATTTTGACAGCTAATAAAACTTTTTTTTTTTGAATTTTATTCTTTAAACAGCGCAAATTTATTATTAACATTTCATATGCATATTTTATGTTATAAATGGATTTTTATCATATCATGTGTAGAATTTTAATTTCAATTGTTAATTAGATAATGTTCATCGTTATTCAATATGCAGCGATGATGCAAGTAGTTTAATACATTTTTTGAAAGAGAATTTTTTATTCATTTTAAAAATTTTTAATTAATTTCTTGATTAAATTCTGATTTGTGAAAATATAATTTCTCTTTCATTAAATATGCAAAATGAATGTTCGAAGCAAATTATAACCAAATATTGGTGATGTAAAAAAGAGGAGATAAAAGATATAGATGGAAGTATGTTAAACAATCAAATGATTGTTGAGAAGTGATGTGAAGTGGAGCAATTAAAAATGTTCTAAAAGCAATTGTCATTGAATGAATCAATGAATCACTGAATAAATGAATCAATGAATGGAATTGAATGAATGAATGAATAGAAAATAAATATGGTATTGCATGTATTAGATGATGAAAGGCGCATCCTTGTAATTTCTCAACAAAAATTCACATTCATATTCATGATAATTCATATACAGACATACATATATGCGTACACATAATGCATTCTTGCTCATTTATAATAACATTTGATAGTTATTCACAATCCTAATAACCGTAATAATTATAATAATAAAAAAAAAGAACAGCGATAATAGTTTTGAAACATATGGTTTTTGCCAGACAAAATTACGGTAGTCACAATCGTTGATTTACATTTTTGAGTCACGCAAAAGAATGATCAAATAAATTATTTTTAGATGAAAATAAAAATATTTCCACTTGCAAAAAATTTCAACATTTGAAATTTGAACCGAAAAAAAACTTTATTATTTAAAATAGTAGTTAAAGTATCATTAATTGTTGTCTAAAATAAGCACTACTGTCAAACTTTCGTTTTAAAACAAAAAATACCGTATAACATCTTTTAAAATCAATCAATTTGTAAGTTTCAATGAATTAACAAAGACAAAATTCACGGAAATTTCACCGGCTCGTATTCATACCGTACGACATTAAGTGAATAAAAAGAAAAATGAAAAAGCCAGACAGAGAGTAACGAATCGTTTGAATTTTAAAATACTTCAAAAAAAAAAAGGCGAAGTTTTTTATTGTTTCACAAGAAAAAATTGCTGAAAAATTAATTGCTTTTTTATTTGAACCAATAAATTTTCCAAAAATTCTATAAAAATTCTACACATCTTTTTTTTCTTTCCTCACTTTTGCATTTTGCAAATCGTCTTCAATTCAGAAATTTCTTTTTAGGCCAAAAAGAAAAAGAGAGAAAATCGAAAATTTTCCAAAATTTAAATTACTTTAAAAAATTAGTTGTCGAATTTTCCACTTGAAAAAAATTGAAAATCTTTTATTATAATATACGGTATGTTTTTTCTTTTCTCCTCTTTCACTTCCCCATTACTTTTCAAAAATTCGTTAAATTTGTCCCAAATCTCAAAATAACAGAAAAGAAGTCGAGAGAAAGACGAAAATGAAAGAAACTTTAATTATCAGCAAAATTTTTTTCATCAATAGATTACGGTATTTCGTTTAAGTCTTCCCATTTTCATTCTTTCTCGCTCCCTTTCCTTCTCTCTCTCTCTCTCTCCCTCTATGTTGGTCCCTTTGTCAATGAATTTGGTAAGAAATGTTTCTGTCAATAAATTGGAAATTTAAACTTGCGTTGAAGAATAAAAAATATACAAGGAAAAATATGAAATTGATTGTGCACCATCCGTAATTTTTTTTCGTTTCATTTTGTTTTTTATTTCTTTTTTGCATCTCTTCTCCTTCCCCGAGATTTCCCAGATCATCTCCTCATCAATTCTCCTTCGTAATTTTCCAGCTCTTCTTCTATAAAAATTTTATGTTTTCGAAATATTCAAAATTAAGAGAATGATATGATGGAAGTAAGAGCTAGGATATATTACCACCAATAATAGCTAATTCCGTATTGTTGTAATTGGTACAATTTTGGCTTAGCTTGGCTTATTTTGAATTATTGTGAAATGATCGGGAAGAGCGATGGAGTAGCGGGAGGGAAATTTGATTTTCAAGTGTCATAAAACGAAATCACGGGAAAATGACTCGTTTATTCGTTCGTTCAAGTGGTCTATGAAAAAGAGCCAAGAACGATTGTTGGGATGTTCAAGTGGACTCAAAAGGAGCGCAAAATGATTTGGAATGATTAGTTAATAAATTGATTGATGAGAATAAAAAACGAATGAAAGAGGCGACAGATGTTCATAAAGTGGTCTTTTCCACACATCTTCTCTTTCCTTTGCCATTTGTACCTTTTGGGCACTTTTCTTCTATTTTTTTTTTTTTTTTTAAGCCCCATAACAATAATAGTAATAATCCGATCATTTTGAAAATGATAAAAAGACAAAGGAAAAGCTGACATTATCATCGCTGGCTAATTACATCAAGTTGCGCCACATCAAATACCGTAAGCAATATTTAAGAATTTGAAGTATACCAATCTTAACATTATGATTTAATGAAAAAAAAAAGAATCCTACTACTGTAAGATTTTAATTTGAATAAAATCTACTAATATCAACAGATTATTTCCCTTTATAGATATGATAAGGCGTAAAAAGGAAAAAAAAAGTTATCAATTTATTGCCTTAATTATTTTTAACGATTTTAATTATTTCCAGCAACATTTCTAATAATTAATTCTAACTAGTAAATTAATTTGTTATATTTTAAAAAACAAATTGATGTAAAATGACATTTATTTGAAAAAAAAAGTTGTTGCTTTATTTTTATCTTTTTTTCAAAATTAATTAATTGATTGAAATTAAAAAAAAAAAAAAGGGAAGGATGAGATACGAAGAGGGAATTTTGGCAGAGTATGAAAAGAATACAATGATGCTGACATTTATTTCACGTCAAAATTATCAGTGTGCATATTTAACACAGTAAAGTAATATATCAAAATTGTCATTATGCAAATGATAACGAATATTATAAATAATAATTTTGAAATTTCTTAACTACCGCAGAATTATTCACAAGTCTTTTTTAGAGCGATTTCATTAGGCTTATTTAACAGTGTGAAATATTTCAATCATTAAATTCGATCGCTGGAAAAAATGATAAGAAATGATAAAGAGCATAATGTTAATGAAATTAGCAATGTCATAATTGGAACGAAAAAGAAACTCATTCCAATTTCAATTAATCTAATTTATTTATTTTTTTCGAATTTAGTTTAAAGCAAGCGATTGAATGCCTTAGTTGCAGTATGTTTTAATTATGTTTACTTACTTTACTTCTTTCTTTTGCTTAATTACTTATTTTTTTTATTTGAAGTTAACTTTTTTCTTTTTTTTTGAGATAGATTTCCCGCTATCAATAATCTAATTGATCGAAATAGAGAAGGAAATTTAAAAAGGAAGAACGAAAATTTTTAAAAAAAAATTTATCAGACAAAACATTTGAAAGTATGAGATAAAAGTGACTGAAATGAAATCTACAGGCACAGCAGTTTTACTTATATATGATTGTCCAAAGAGGTGAGGATGTACTTGAAGCTTGAAGTTGAACCTGAATTGTCATCTCGAGACTTGTCAGTAAGTGACACTTGTGAAGAATACTTTCCACATCATTTTTGCCTTTCTATCTTCTCACCCCAAACTCATCTCCCATTCCGTCTACCCGAAATGCATGATGAGAGAGTTGAAGTAGTAAAGAGAACCTATAAGTATCTTCTTCAAGTCAACTCAGAAAAAAATCTCGAAGTACTGTGCAAGTGCGAATTGCCATCATTATCACCACTCTTATCATCCACCCTATCAATTGACTTAATTATTGTCAGCGATTCATGAGTTTCAGCAATTTTTTTTGTATCATTTATTGGTTTGATTATTTTGAACTGGTAATGTTATCATCTGAAACGATAATATTACGAGTTATCGATTTACCCAATTTACCAGTTTATCACCATCAGAGGCTTGAAACCTTTATTACTTTTTTATCACTAGTGTGTTTAATTTAGACTGATAAGATTGTCACTTGAAATGAACCAATTATCAATTTAATCCTTGATATTTCGGGAATTATTAATCCAAATTATAACTGATATAATAATTTTTTCTCAATATAAATTCCCTATCGGATTTCACGGGAATACACTTTTTTTTCCTTAGATATCTTTCTATCTCTCTCGGATTTTGATTCATTGGTAAAACATTTATTACAATTCGATTCGTAACATTTCTGTTAAATTCAGTCTATCATCATTAATTTTATTACTTCCAGAGTGTTTTTTTTTGTAAAGGAAGAAGCGGAAAATAAAAACACGAAAGAACTAAATATGTAACGGATATTGAACAATTTTAAAACAGTTTTATACATCACTTAATAACACAAATCAATCATAAAGAATCAGAATCTGAAAAGATTTTCTTTTTCTTTTGCTTTTTGCCAGTTAAATATAATTTGTTTTTGAATTTAATTAGATTTTAATTTATAAAAACTTTAAACGTTTAATATTTATGAATAATTGATTTAACATCAGTTAGAATTTCTCAGTTCTTCTAAGTTAAGAAATAATTAAATAATGAAAGTTGAGATATGTAATATTTACCTTCCCGAGACAATACATATTCATTTCCTTAAACACAAACACACGTAAGCTAATCCCATAAAAAATTGATTTGAACCCATAAACATTCGACATGCAAATTAAGCCGAAAATCTAACAATCTGAATCACTGATGATTTGATCAGTGTTTATGAGTGCTTGTGTGCTTTTTCAAGTAAGTGTAAACAAGGCTAAAATATCTGGCTATGCTAAGCCAAGTAAAATAATATTGAATGTACCTGTCCAGGTTATAATTCAAGGAGTTCATGATGAAAGAAGAAAATATCTCAAAATTTTAAAAAAGATTGGAAATCTTTTTTAAAATTTGAAAGGAGAGGGAGAAAAAGAGACAGAAGGAGAGAGAGAGAGAAGAGGACATATCAAATTACTTAAATGTGATTTCTGGAAAAAAAGTTATGAAAACGAAGGTAACACTTCACGTTCTCACTTAAGGAGACTTGAGCTGCTGTTGTGGAATTCTTTTTTCCTGGGTAAACAACTGAAGTTACTCCACTTATGTCAAGTATGTCGTATATTTCTAACGGATATCATCTGACCAAACTGAATGATTGAATAATAATAACGAAAAAGCACGGAATTACGATGAATATCATGAATATTAAATGATAATTCATAAGAATTATAATGATGCATAATATCGTCATCAATGCTGAGAGAAAAAGTTATCAGAATTACGATGGTCACGATATTGTCATCAATACAAATTGGTTCTACTTTTATTTCTCAATTTTTATAAAAAAAACAAAAAAGGAACCTTTTATTATTTTAGTAAATAAAACTATTTGTAAACATTATTTCGTTATTGAATGTGAAAATATGACGTTTACAATGTTAAAAATTTAAAAAAAAAAAAAAACAGGAAAATATACTGACATTAATAAAATGTGATGTGTAACAACAAAACAATTTGTTACGAAAAAAAAACGAAAAAAATGAAAGGAAGAGATGATCATGGGAAATTTACACAAAAATAAATCATATGATTGTTTGGGAAAAAAAAAAACAAAAATTCAAAAGAAACTAAAATAAAAGTTAGAAAAGACATTATAAAAACAAACAAAAAAAGAATTGAAGATAAAAAATTTCTAGGAATGTTTGATATGGGATATCAATGGGAAAGCTTGGAAAAAAGTGAAAAATTTAGAAAAAAAAGTACCTCGTCATTTGTTAAAATAAGGCATTAATATATAATATTGATGCCCAATGCATTAATTGCCAGTTACCAGTTTGCTTTTCTTTTTGATTTTTAACTGATTTTTTTTTTTAAGTTCAAAATTTCTATAACTAGGATTATAAAAAAAACGCTAGCCTAAGATGAAAAAAAACTGCTCAGCTTTGTCTAGAAAATAGTTATGTTCAACATAAATTTTAGACAGTAACAGTAATGAATCGCAGAAAACTTATTAAATTTTCAAATATAACTTCATGTAGAAATACTGCGAATAACGTTAGACAGAAGTAGCTCAACCGTTCGCTAAGTTATGAACCGAAAACCTGTTTTACGTCACTTTATTTTAAGCTTATTAAGTAAAAAAAAGTTTTTAGTTTTCACACATTTTTTCTGACCTTTTTTTAGCTTGTCTAATTATTACTTACGTGATGCCATTGAATGACCGCCACAAGTATCAATCGTTAAAAGACTGATCGATATTTCCGTAATATGCCAATCACTGACAGATCGTTTAATATACATTAAAGATGGTAATTGGCAAAGAAGCATCAACATAAAACTGTTGTATTTAATTGAGAATGGTATAACTTTCTATGCACTTTTCAATCATTTCATTTTTCTTCCGTTGACGTTCCACCGAAATTGCATCAGCTACTTCACGATTCAGAATTGCTAAGCTTCGCTGAAAAAAAAGATTAGATCATTTGATAAGTGGTGCTAATCAAATGGAAAAATGCTACAGTAATCTTTCAAAATATAAAGAAGTAATTTACAAAAGCAACAATAATTATCTCTAAATATACAAAAATATTTGGTGCGAAATTTTCTTTTGTTATAAACAGATTTAAAATGTTTCGTTTATGCTTTAATAATAAAAGATCTTTTTCTTCTGATTAAATAATCGGAAAGATTAGAGCATAAGATGCAAACAAACAGTATAAATTTTAAGGCGAAACATTATAATCCAATAAAAAATAGAATAATATTTGTTAACAGCATTTACCTTTTGTTTTTTCAATGATAGGATTGTTTCCCGAGGATAAATTCGTCGATTGTTTGATGGCGGTTGATAATCACAAACATCTTTATCAACGAGAATTTTCGCGACTTCAGTCATAGGTGATACTTAATAAATATTATGAGAACTGTTACAAATTAAAATTAGTATATTTTTTCTTAATTTTCTCTTTTTTTTGAAAAGAACATTACCATTCGATTGAAATGCTCTCACAAGAGCAATAGCACCTTCGAAGCTTACAACTAATACTACCAAATAACCAATATTTTCTAGAAGACGAGTAGCAACACTTGTAAATGTTGACTTTGGATTGGTAATACCATACAGCATACATGGAATAGCCTAAAGAGATACTCATATACATGAAAACAAAATCCTGCGAAAATTACGGTTTTGCAAGATGAGTCGGTGAACTTCATATATACCGCAATTTCGCGCATTACTACGTTGATATTTTAGATGAATGTTAAGAAAACATTAACAGAAATTAAAAAAGTGCACTGCAAAATAAAAAAAATAACGATTTTCTAATCCACCTAACACAACACAGATGGATAGAATTCGCTAGAAGTTTTTGCAGTATAAGAACTTACTCGAGCTGGTACAGATGCCAAATAATCACTGATAACTTTCAATGCACTTATTTCCACCACAATTCTTTGTCCCAAATCTAATGCATAGATAAGAACTTTGTTGTCATTCAATTCTTTCAGCACACGGCAACGAAGAGGTACCTGATTCGGTTCTTTTGGTGCTGCAACCAGCAATTCGTTTTTCTGTAAATTACATTCAATAATACAATTTCGCCAAAAGTCTTTAAAACTTAATTTATATTCCATTCCATCTAAAAATTTCAAAACAAGTTCGTAATGTAAAATTTATCCGTATACAATAAGATCTGATCAATTGGACAACGTTAAAAAACTTTTTTTGGACAGAGTTAAAAAAACTTTTAATTTTTTTTTGGAAAATTACGGTTGAAAATGAATATGAAAAATGAAGACAAGTTAAGTTAATTAATTAGTTAAATTACTCAGCTTTCCGCCACATCTCTTCAAACCATAGAAATGTGTGTGTCTAATAAAAATGTCCAATATTTGCATATGTTGGCAGATATACAATGAATCAAAGCAAATTTTTAAATCTAAAATGAAAAATTTCTTACCACAACATGCGTCACTTGAGCTGCTCGTTCAAAATGTGCCATAATATGACCGTCTAATTCTTCATTGCTAATTATTAAATTTTCCTCTTCACAGAGATGAGTTTTAGTGATCACATAAAATGTCATTGGCCAATACATAAATTCCGTAATTGGCTTAATAAGTTCGACCTAAAAAAAATCTGCAAATTTTCGCGAATCATCAAAATTCTGTTATTTTGCCATTCGATTTACAAATAATATACCTCATTTCAAAAAAATATCTCCCATTCCCTTCTCTAATCTGCACTAGAGAACTGATTAACATTATTACAAAATTTCAATTAATTCCATGAACATTAGGAAAGCAGAAAGATAAAAAAAGACCTCAATTGGCTTTCCCCACGGTAGATACGCATGACGATGAAGACGTTCACTGTAGATAATCGGTTTACGAATATCTTCTCCTGTTATATCCAATTCCGGTTTATCAATGATGGAAAAATAACTAAAACAGACAGCTTCATACAAATGATATTTTTCGTTCTGATGGTCATCGCATAATTTTAGTCCGTCCCCCTATTCCTATTTTTCAAAAAAAAAAAAAAAAAAAAAACTTATCAACTGCTAAACTTGAGTTGAAATTTAAAAATCATTGAAACGACTATCTGTCATATAATTTAATATCATTTCCTATCATTTCATAGTAAGATAACTACAAATTTAACCTTTTCATTCTCTCCATCACTCTATCAACATTTGTTGACAATTCCGTTTTGCAATTTGTATGCCCCTTCTGTCTTGCAAATTGAATCTGAAAAACAAATCAATTAGCCTGATGGAGCAAAAAATAATATTCGTTAGAAATATGAATTTTAAAAAAAATTTAATTTTCTTTCTTCCTTCGCCACCGCTTCTCTCTTCCTTTCTTGCCTTCAAGTCAAAATTACCTTAAGCGGTTTCGATAGCTCCGGCAATTGTATTTTACCATTATCATGAGCCGTTGCACTGATAACCGAATTCGCATCAGCAATTGACATCATATGAAGAAAACTTCAAAGTAATCAAATAACAACAAACAAAAAGTTCTCTAACCAAACAATAATTGTGTTGCAATTAATAAATGTAATTAATCAAAATTATTTGGCTATAAAACGAAGTTTCCATTAATCATTATAGAATTTATTATTATTAAAATTTAAATATAGAAAATGACATACGCGCATGTTAACGAATCTTCATGTTTTCTGATAATTTTAATGTTATCAATTCGTCCAAATCGTCGAAATATGTGAAGAAGTTTCCACTGGAAAAAAAACTCTTGCCTAACAAAAAAAGCTTAATTGTGAGAAAAAAGAAAAGAATGAAGAATTCAATAATCGAATGACCATCAAAAGACTTGTCAACAAACCTTATCCCATGTATCTGGTACATTTTGTACGTAAAGCGTTCGATCATCTGATGTACCAATATACGGCAAATGTAAATCCGATGGTTTCAATTTTGCGCACTCATTTCTCATATGTCTTTCTCCGTGGAATTGCATTGCATCAACTCAAAAATTTCAAATAGATATTTTAAAAAAAATGAAGAAAATATCCTGAAAATTTATGAATTCATTCAATGAGCAATAACGTCATTCATAAACGGGGTAATTAATAACAAGGTCAAAACTTCCATAAAAAAAATCACTAACTGATTACCTCCACTATTAATTAATTTCAATAATATTTCAAACAATACTATCAAATGACAAATTTTATCGTTTCCTTTCCATAATATGATTCAGCAAGGTTTGAATATAAGTATCACAGTAAAAACCAGTAATTATCATAGTAACTAAAAATAATTTCCATCCCTTCTATTCCTTGAGCCAATTAATTTTTTCCGCGAAATTTCGAAATATTTTATCAAAATAAAGAAGTAGTAGATTACCTCTTTTACCATTAAAAAATAAACTTGTCGAAATGAAAAATTAATTTTATTAATCATAATAATTATCGCAACAATTACAATCACTAAGAGAAGAGTTGGAGTTATTTAATTAAAAACTTTATTTCTCAAATATTTAATAAACTTCACATGACAACATAACTCTCCTACCTATGCTTCTTCGCTTTTTTCATTTTCGCCTACTTAATCAATGAAAAATTATGCAGATAGTTCAAAAAATGGATGAAAATAAAAAATTTAATTATAAAGCAAAAAAACTTTCAATTCGAATTCGTTAAATCAAAGTCATTAAGGAAATAGTTAAAAGTTATACGATTTCTTAACAATTAATTAAACAATCCATTTGTATTGTATCTCATAATGTCAAATATATATATATATATATCTGAAAAAATTTTTTCCTTTTCATTTAAGTCATTTGTTATCGACGATTTTGATAGCTGTTTAGTCCACAAGGCAAGAAAAACAAAAATATGCTATTCGATTTCACATGTATGATTTGAAAAAATAGGGGCGCAAAATTACCATCAATCCCTAACCAACTATCATCTGTTACAATCACAGCAAACAAATGATGCGAACAAAAAAAAAGGAAAAAATGTGGAAAATTCTAATTGAAAAATTGCACGGCTTCTGTTTTCAATTCATTTTAAATTATTCTAATTTTACGAAACATACACACACACATATACCACAATGCAGAGCATGTGATAATGAATAATTGCTAATGTTAATGAATGATAATGAAATGTTATTTACATATAATGTAGATGTGCAAAATACAATATTACAAAAGTGTATACAACATTTACTTCACATATAACGCCATTATTATGTAGATGATAACGTTATGTGCAAAATAATAGGAAAAAATCGATGTAAAATGTTATAATACTATAATAAAAAACTAAAAAAATACCACAAAAACATTGGAAATTTTCATCTTTATAGCACCCCATATGATCGGCATTCGATCAAAATTGCTATCATAGATCGTGATCAATTGTACCAGTTAAGTTATGATTGACGTTTCCTAAAAATCTTTAATTCTAGCAAAAAAAAAAAAAATCACAACTTTTGAAGTTATGTATAAAATGTGATGCAAAAAAGAGAAAAGAAAAAAACAATGACAATAGAGCTAATAGAGATCTACTTCAATTTGAGTCTATAAAAAAAAAAATAATAAACGTTCATTATAAAATAAATGGGAACAAAAGAAAGCATTTCATTTGTCCTTTTCTGTGCTATCTATGAAAAAATCGTCAATCGAAAGTTATCATTCGAAATTAATTTTATTATAAAATATTGTAATTAAATATGAAATAAACTAAAACTTGGGATCAAATTTACAACTATTAAATTTTGTAAACAATAAATGACCTAATAAGATCAAACACAGATCATGCATCTTTTTCCTTCGTCTCACTAACATAGCAACCTAAATCCATAGCCAAATTTCTGCTTAAACAACGTTTCGTTTGCAATCGAGCATAACCATCCTTGCATTTCTTATACTGAAAACGTGTGAAGCCACGTGGTATCGAACATTTGTGTTTTCGTATTAAATGACGACTTAAACCAAAACCATTTGCATATTTCGCATCACATAAATGGCATAAATGAGTGTACGGTAAGTAAACCTGAAATTTGATGCAAACGTTCAGCTGAGTTGAAGTGGTAGTCCAACAAAGTCCAAACGAAGTAAGTTCTGCAATTTTCTGCTAATAGATTCATTTAAAACAAACCTTTACGATAAAAAAAAGAAAAAAAACCACCTCCAATAAATTTATGCTTGAACAGATTTTATGCTGAAGATTCAAGAATTTTTTTTTTTAAACAAGACATTTCTTTCTATGAAAAATGTAAACTTAGCGTTTGAATTTACCAGCTAAAGTCGATTTCAATGAAAATGTTTACGACAGATTAACTTTATCGATTTAATAATATCTTATTTTCTCACTTTTTACTGGAAAAACACTTTGCTTTTTCTTCATTTATATCTTATTTTGATACGCTTCACTTCTAAGGAAGATTCTTGAACGAGATTAAATTTTTGAATAATTTTGCATAAAATAAGTAAAAAATTATAGGAATACCTTATCGTGCTTTCGGATATGCGCTGTTAATTGCTTTTTCCAACGAAACTGCTCACCGCAATGCGCACATTTATGCGCAAGTTCATTAGAATGAACAACTATATGTCGATCAACATCTGCTTTTTGTGAAAAACTGTAAACTAATTTATTAAATGTGGGGCCAAAATTTAATGATTTAATATATGAAAAGCTACAATTTCGGAATAATACAGGCACTTTTAATTTTATGTTTCCAAAACCTGACTACAGAGCATATCCGCCCGCAAATTGCTTTTCTAATATCTCATAATCCGAATAATTAAAATTTTTTCGTTTGTTGAACCACTCAAGCTTTACTCGTGCTATTCTACTGTTTATTATTCAATTCACTCTTCGTTTTAATAAAAGGGTTCAGTTACCCTACATCGAGGTGTTCCCACATTCAATTGAACACACTCAATTCAACACACAAGGTTGCGCTACAATTTCGTTTGTTGAACCAGGATCTTTTGTTGCACCAGGACTAATTAAAATTGAAACTACAACTAGTAAGCTTTGTATACTTATGCACGATGTTAATTAGCTTCCGAAGAATAGGAGAATTTTGAAATGATATGAACTACTATAAATTGTGATATAGCTTTTATTATATTTATATCGATTTCGAAACCTTTGCATCTACTAAAAAGAACCTATACAGTAATTAATATTAACGCATGTTGTTTTAATGTTAGGCATGATATCTCAAATGATCGAAGTAATTTTTACCTGTGGCCACAATAACAGCAAGTATAAAGCCGACATTTGGCATGCACAGCAGCAACATGCCTTTTCAATGCCGAAGGACTATCAACGGTTACTGTACAATATTTACATTTATGATTCATAACATGTCGACGGCAATGTTCGCGTAATAAACGTTGCGTACCAAATTGTTTTTGACATAAATGACATGAATAAATGGTTCGAAGCTCACCGTTTTCAAGAGTTTCCGGTCCTGTAATAAATAAACAATAATATGACAGTTTTTAAAAAGATAGTTTTAAAAAAAAATGAAAATTATGGAAAATTTCAAAAATTATATCATTCAAAAATTTATTTATTACTCCAAATGCCTCTTCCAGTAAAAGCAAAGCAAAAAAATCAGAATTTCCTTATATTAAAATGATAAAAGTTCTGTTAATTTTGTGTCTCACATTCCTCTACAAAAAGCAAGGTTCATCTTCGAGCCAGGTATGAATGCAAATTGCATTTAAATATTTTTTCCTATTACTTTCTGTGATACATAAATAAACGCTTAGATTAAAAAAAGTGCAATATCGAATAACAACAATTTTCTTCACTATTCAAAAACAAAAAAATTACCAATTTGATTTTTACGAAGCATGTGATCAATCAATTTTGAGTTATTGGCAAAGAAAACACCACAATATGGACAAGCTGCTGTCTTGTCACCCGAATGATGTCGGCAGTGCACTCGAAGATTGGCTTTGTTCTTGAAATGCATTTTACAACCTTAAAAAAAGACAATATTGCAACTGTCCAAGTTTGAGATAACATTAGTTTTTGCAATTCAGGATTACATAAAAACAAGTAAAATGAAAAACATTTCGGAATGCTAATTCGGTAAATATAGCTTTGTATAAATGAAGTGATGGGCGAAAAAATTCCCCAACTGTTTAATCGGCAAATAACAATACGGTCCGGTTTTGAAGAAATTTGGTACCTTGCCAACCACAACTTAATTGAGAATGTTGATCACGATCCGTGACACCAAGTGAATCGATATGATCATCGACATGATTGCAGTACAAATCAATATCATCCCAAAAAGTCTTAAAAATTTAAAAATAAAGCTTTAACAAATCTTTTACTGCAAATAATCGATTAGGAACAAAGAACTACAACTTACACTGCAATTAGCCCACCCGCAAGCCATTGTTGAGCCATCATATATAAGTTCCATGGATGTACGAAAACCACAACTGAAATAACTGCTGCAAAAATTTGTCGAATTTAATCATTAGTAGGATTTACTTAATTGGATACGAAACTATCACTGCTTTTTTGAATCCTTATGGATGTAAGAAACAACACTGGCAAAAATTTACTAAGATGAAGCGTACAGCTTGGTCTTTTTATTAATTTGTATGCTAGTTATAGTATAAATACGGAGACAAATAAATGAATCAGAAATAACGAAAGTGTTTTACCACTAATTTTTCTCTCATCTTGCTGAATTTAAATAAAATGTTGGATTCAATATTAACTTCTAAAGTTTTCTGTTCAATATATCTGTAACTACAATAATACCAAATGTTTTATAAGCACTGAAGACATTTTTTTCGCTTTCAACAGATTTTTAGGAATTAAAGTGGAATAAGTAACAAAAGTTTTTTTTATTTCTCTCCTTCCCGTTACGTGCTATCATCTCAATTTGTCTTTTTCTAATTAAATATGTATATTCCTAACTAGATTCGTAAACTACCAGTATCTTAGGACATATACACATAATATAAATTATAAATTAGATAATTAAAAGCTAACATACTGTAGAATATTTGCTACATCATCTCGATTGAAAATAACATTTAAACCAGTCCACTGTCGTCGAATATGATAATTATGCATGTAGAGATGACGATACAAATGACGCTCTGTAGCAAGTACTTTACTGCAGCCGGTGATCGGACATACAATAATACTATCGTCATTCTGATCAGGAACTGTAAATGAAATGAAAAAACATAATCTGTTAGGAATGCAATTATGATATTAACATATATCATTTATGGTAATGCTTCAAATAATATTTCAAAATAAAAAAAAAAAAAAAGGACGAAACAAAAAATAATTCAAACCTGATAACTGTTCTATATGGGATCGAATGTGTTGTAACAGATCATTCAAAGAATCGTATACCACAAAACAGTTTAACCACAAACATTTGAAATAAAACTGAAAAAGTAGCAAAGAAAACTACTGACAAAGAAAAATTGAACTGACATGCTATGCGTGATATTTCTTTAATTTGAAACTTTCAAATATTTATAAACACTGATTATGATAAATATCTAATCTGAAATAGAAATGGTAACTTCAACATATTAATTATTCTTTCAAAATATTTCTGTCACTTGGCAAAGTAATAAAATGAACTGAACTGAATAGTAAGATTTTTTGTTACAGTTTAATTTTACTCTATCATTATTTATCCAACTTCCATTTCCAGTTTTTTTATTATTTTAATAACTGTCAGTCTCTCAATCATAATTTCATCTATTTTTCTAACCAAAGGACAATATTTTCATTTGCTAAAGTAACTTTTGTTTTAAAAATCCTACAAATTTCAAATATGCTCTAAAACTAATGTTTTGCCCTTATTTCTCCAGTACAAATCAATCAAATTGAGACCTCTTTATCTTGAAGTCGAGTAATCCACGCTACTGGCTCACCGGATCCAGTCGGGATTGTTACATCTGCTGGTTGAAGGATAATCGAATCGAACTGCTCCATTATATTTTGCTAAACAATGAATATATTTAGCAAACGAAATATGTAAATGAAGAAAAACTAATATGTAAAATAATACCGAAACAATGTTTGGTTAATTAGCGTTTAGGATAAGTTTAGGTTAATTAGCAGTTAGGATAAGTTTAGGTTAATTAGTGTTTAGGGTAAGTTAAGGTTAATTAGCATTTGGGATAAGTTTAGGTTAATTAGCGTTTAGGATAAGTTCAAGTTAATTAGCGCTAGCATTTTCAGTTCGTTTAGTGCTATTGAAATTAAATGGCTAGGCGCCAATTTTAACCTATAACCCAATATTGACATTTTTATGCCGGACAAAATTCGACAGTTGCAAAGCCGAACATAATTTAACTGATTAAAATTTCATGCCTACACGTACACGCTAAATATTCCTTCACGTTCTTTATTTTGATCACGTATTTATGCTTAAATATCTCGTTGATACCTACGGTTTTGATATAAGTATTGATTAGCTTAAATGTCGCGTTGTTATCTATGCTTAATTTTCTCATATTAGTATTAATTAACATTTATCTTGTACTAACAGTACCTTTGAAATCATTTCATTACTAACTACTTTCTGATCACTTTACTTCTATTTCTATAATTATGGATATATTTTTTTTTATATCACAGTATCGAGTACATGTTCTCAACATTAATGACAATAGTATGAAGAATTCTTTGATACCTCCTTACTTTGTCTAAAATTATACTTAGAAAGATAAATTAAAAAAAATGAAAAATCTAAACTTCTACACAAACACTAACAATTTAGCAATTTATGTTGGAAAAATTAAAAAATAACTTTTAGGAAATATTTAAAAAATTGTTATGAATAAAAATAAGCAACACAAAACTTCTTTTTTTGTTTTTGTTACTGTCAAACAAAACAAAACAAATAAACAAAAAAACAAAGTTTTTGTTCTTAAGAAAAGTAAAATTTGAAAATTTGTTTTATTGTTCGTTAAATTGCTGTTAACTTTCTTCAAATATTTGAAATATTTGAAATGTTTCATAGTAAAGAGCGATGATAAAGTGCAGAGTATTTGTATGTAGTAAAGAAAGAAAGAAATCAAAAAAAGTATACAATGCGCTTTTAAATGCAAAGATTGAGAAATATATGAAAATAGCATATAAAAAAAAGAAAAGAAAGAAAAAAACTTTTATTACGAAAACAAAAATAAGTTCAAAAAAAAAGACGTACGCTAACACAATTTTGTCACCTTTTCACCAAAAAAATTTTTCAATTTTTAAAGCTTCTCTTGCGATTGGTTGAAGTTCAAGCTGCGATAATGGTCAAGATCATTGTGTCCATTGTTGATTTCAGGTTATCCCATTTATTGTTTTTATGATTTCCAGGTTGCAATGATAACAGTAGTAGTAGTAATGCTACCATTTATTCGGTTATTGGTATGAATTTTAGGTTATATTAATAGTAGTAGTAGTAGTAGGAATCACCGAAGAATCTCAGGTTATAGTCCATATCATTTGTTCGCTTATATTGGTACTTTTTTTGGCTGTTTTTTTTTTCATTATCACCCCTTAGCTTATTAAAAATCACGAATTGATTTATTCAATTCTGTCCTGTTATTTATTTCCAATTTTTTTTTTGCCATATTTAAATTTTTTTCAAAAATATATATATATATTATTAATTTATTAAAGTTGTATTTATGTATTACTTATTTATGTTATTATTGTATTACTTATATTAATGTATTACTTAACTGAATTGCTTTTACTGACCCGTTTATTAGCTATTTTAACTACTCTAAGTTATTTTTTTCTCTTACACTAATTTTTAGCTATCAATTAATTGTTAAATATTAAATTAAATTAATTTTTTGCTTAATATTAAATTAATTTGGTATGAATTAATGCTAAGCAGATAATTGTTTATACTTTTTTATTGATAGATGAATAGAATTGTTGTAAGAAGTCATTTGTTTAAATTATATTTATAATTAGTTAATCTAATTAATGTTTTATTCTCTGATCTACTTAAAATTTGGAGTAATTTTTATTGGTTGCATTGATTTAATTAGTAGTATTTGACATTTATATAGCGATTGATACATTTATTTAATTCGTTAAAAAGTTATATAGCTTACTGAGTAAGATATTTTTTATGCGTACTCTACTATTTACCGGTAAACCTGAAATGTCGGTCGGTGATATTGGAGTTTATGATCAACAACCGCAAGTGTCTCAAAATACATTCGTAGTGGTTGGTGAACCGGATGTAATTAGAAGTCAAGAAATTACTACGAATGGTGTGACGAATGATGTTACGTATGAAACCGGAAAAGACTGTCATCGGGTTAGAGTGATTCATTCATTCGATTTTCAGGTTTGAAAGATTTGAAAATTATATTTTAAAAATTATTTGCAATCAATAGCTCTGGAGTGATATAGTTTTAATGCTTCATTTTAGAAAGTTTAAAAATTGCATTTAACCAAATATAATGTTGTTGAGTAATTTAAGCTTAATAACCACAAGTATTTAAGTGATGTAAAATTTGCAAAGTTTTTTTTCGGAACTTTTGAAGTTATATTTTCAATTTTATTTGTAGCACACATGATTTTAAAAAAAATAAATTATATGCTGCTCTTCAAATTTATCCGATGAATTTTTAAAAATTTTGAAAATTTCACAGTAAAAAACGATTTTAGTTGCTTCATCAACCAATATTAGATAATATTTGTTGTAGTTTCATGTTTAATTGATGGGAAAAGCAGTGATTTTTATTCCTAATTCTTACTTTTTATTTTTCACATCGTGGATTAATTCTGTTTTACTTAAGTGTGGTGATAATAAGAAATAGCGCATATACATACCACTGATGGATTTATTAGATAAATTTTGAAAAATTCAAAAGTTTGCATAAACGGTTGACACTGTTGATAACCATAGTAATTAGATTTATGATTATGATGAATAATTCTCGTGCTTTTAAAATGAACCATTATAAAAAGCAAATCTTATAATTTTAACAAATTTGCCTTCTCGTAAATGATTCAAAGGAAGATTTTATAAAATATATTTTGAAAATATTGTAAAGCGTACACATTTGCCACATGATAAATTCTTTTCTTTACTGGTAGTTTTCTTTCTTCATGAATATCTTCTGATTAACTTCATTTTGTGGAAATTCTAAAATGAATAATGTAATGAAAAATGATACATTCTGTTTTTGTGAAGGTATAAATATATTGAATGTATTTTAGGAATCTGGTAATGACAGTGTTGCATCCGAAGCAACAGCTATACTGGACATAGGCAAGCGTCGATCTGTATATATAACTAATAGTGCAGCTGAACAGTATGGTCAGGAAGCTGGTTGTACTGTTGCAAAGATATCCCGAAATGACGATTGTTTAGAAAGTTCTGAGCGTTTATTACCACAAGTTCATAGCGTATATCATGAAACAGGTATGTTATAGTTTAGAGAAATGAAAGTCGAAAGCAACAAACGATGGAAAATTATAATCGTTGTAATTTAAGAATGTGAATCATTTCATTTTTGAAATTATCGTTTTTTATTTCGTTTTATAGGCTCAGATTTGGTTGGCGCTGACGATGATGGTGAACACCAGACGTTACATGATATTTCACGTTGTGCGCCACGTGAACTTGATTACGAAACTCCGCAATGCGATGTGCAATCGCAGCACTGTAATATGCAGCAGCAACATTGTAATGTGCAAACACAACATTGCGGTGACGTGCAACTATCGCTTTCCAACAGACGAATAAGTCTTAAAAATAAATTATCAAGTTTTAATTTCAAGTGTTTCTAGTGTTCTAATTTCTCGAAGTTATTAACATGTGCTATGCATCTTGATATCATTGTTTATTAGGATGAACATTATATAATGCTCTAATTCTGGATTTTCAGGTTAATCGTCAAGTGCATCCCAGAGAGAAGAATAATGTTAAGAATGAAATTGACTCTGACGAAAATGCATCTCACTTATTGATCAGTTTAAACAACGCATTAACTCCTGGTGAAGCGGAATATATTGATCGTTATCGTCCAAAAGGACGGCCTAGAGGTTAATTTTTTTTCAACTTTTTGTGCATTTATTTAAAAATAATTATATTTTGCTTATTGATTAATTCTGCCAATAGATATTACTGTTATGAATGAAAGTACAACTTTATGTATAGCACAATTTTATATAGTTAATCGATTAAATCTAAATAATCATTGCACATTATGATTTGGCTTGTGCCAAACATTTTGTAGTAAAATTATTTCAGTTTTTCCGGTAGCTTCTTGTTAAATTTTATCCATCCAATCACTATGAGCTATAGCGTTTCGCTCTAGAATTTTTTTTTGATGCGCAGTTTTGATACTAACCATTTTTTTGTGAGCTTTCATGTAATGTTAGTAAAAAACAACAAAAAGCATTATTTGTTTTTTTGACTTCCTAATGGTCATCATTTCTATTCGAATTAATTTGCAGGTCCTAAACATCCTGTTTGGAATTTTTTCAAATTTTACAAATCTGGTGGACTTACTTTGGGGTATATGTGTCTGATGTGTGGCAATGGATTTACTGGTCCTCCAAATACCACAAATGCTACGAAACATCTTCGTTGTAAGCATAAGCATGAATATTTGCTTTATTTTGATTTACTAGAAGGCGCGAAGCAAGGAACTTTCTTGGGTGATGTGCATCAGTCAATCAGAGAGGTTGTTTTTCGAACTCCTTTAATTCATTTTTATTTTTTAATGTTATTTTATATTAATTCATTTTCGGTTTATTTGAGGTTGAAGAGGAATGGCTTGGGAAAAAAGATATTGTTCATTTTGCAGAAAGCTTGTGGTAGTAAATTTTAACTTAAATAGAATCATTTATATTGATAGGTGGTAAGTAATCCGTTATCCTGTACAATCTGATATTAAGTAATTTTCATCCTATAAGTATAACTATTTAATATTATAGTAATCCAGTTTTCGTCTTTATTATAAACTTTAAGGATTTCCACTTTTCATGTAACAATATCTATGGTATCTGATTTTTCACAGATACTGATCGATTGCAGCTTGTTTCAAAAAGAGGTGTCAAAGTAGAAGCATGTACCCCAGAAGGTAATACAGCTGATGGTTCCATTTTGAACTATGAAATCATAAATGAAGGTTACTCTTTTAAAAAAAATCATTGTTTGTTGTAGCTTAATTAATATGCGAAAATAAATTATATATGAAAAGTAGGATCAAGGTTGTTAGTGATCATGTGAATAAAAGACTAATGAGTGGTTGTTAAATTCTTAATGTTTATCGGTAGCTGTGGGAATTCTAATAAGCGAATTATCATTTGATCATTATTAAACTGTACCTTGGTATTCTTCTATTGTCAGGTGGACATCGAAATCATGATTGGGCAGATGATACTGCTGGCAACTCGCAAGATGCTGAACTTCATTCGTTTCTCTGTTCTGCATTGGTTTCAAATACTGTAGGTTTTCTAACTAATTATTTGGTTATCCAGCATAAATTAGTTATCATTAGTAGCTGAAGTCGTTGATTTCGCAGGTTTATTTAGAGGAGGGAATTATTTGATGTTGGGTTTGAAATTTTAAAGATATGGGACGCTTATATGATGTGACAGAATAACAGTTCATTATGGTACAATAACAGGTGAAATTAAGTAGTAAATAGCGAAAAATTGTTCGTTTTATTCAGTGCTGGTAGAATTGACAACTTCAATTTTTTATTATGTCATAATGAGTGATGATAAAGATAAAGGTAAAATATGAATCAGAATTGAGATGCAATCAAAGTTTTGAAATAACATTTTTTTTAAATTTCAGCTTTTTTTGAAAGTCTGTCCTAAACTTATAATTATGTCCGTTTCAGTCAAAAAATGCTCTTATTCGATATGATGTAAGTAATGCTGGGGAAAATTCAGAAGTCTCATCATCTGGTGAAGTTATCTTCACTAGTTCTTCCGCTGGGTAAGGCAGTTACGCAGGTTTATTGAGATTATACGTGATTTCAAAACATTTGTTGAAAAAGGTGGTCGTAATAAATGAGTTTAGGATTATCTTTTAACCTTAAGCTTGTTTTAGTATTTGTTAGTAAAACAGAAGTCTGAAATCGTTTCTGTTGTTGGCTATTGTAGATGTTGCGAACAAATGAAGATGTTTATAGGTTTAATTAGATGACGCTAATTGTTTTACTTTCCTCACTTGTATTAAATCTTCGTATTTCATCCTTCCTTTCTGCTTATAGTGACACCGAAGCTGGTTCATCAGCTGTAAGTAGTGATTCTACGGGACAGTTTGCTGTACAAGTTGAATCGTTTCTTCGCGATTATCGTCGTTTGGAAACCGAAGTATGTCTTTTTTAGAGCTCAAATTTGTGTTAAATGTATAGCATGGTTTTTGAATTAAAAATATTACCAAATATTGGATAAAAGTGTTTTATTCTTTAAGTTATCTTTAAGCTATTTAATACCTGTGTTGATATTGCTGGTAACAGAGAAGAATGAGGTCAAGTTTTTGACTAGATGTTCATATGTGCGATCCTTTCTTTGGAGAATTTCCCGAAGTAACATAGAAAAAGATTAAGATCTGTTAGATAAGACGCATGTCTAAATTGCTGACGGAAAACAATTATAATTGATTGCTTTCTCTATCATTACAAACTTCTTTGCTCGAATTTTTTAAAATACTATTATAATGTTTCCGCCCTTTCTGCTTATTTTAACTAACAGCTAACTTACATACGTATCGAGTGAAGCTAATTGGTAGTATTATTTTCACATCAGCTTTATTTTATTGCAAGAAAATGTTCAAAATTCCATACTGTATTTCAGTGTCGAAAATTACGCTCCGAAGTAGCTGCTAAAGATGAACATATCAAAACGCTTCGTTTAAATTTGATGGAAGAACGAAATAAGCGCAAAAGCGCACTGATACTTGTACAGCGAGCATTGATCGATGAATGAATGGTTGTTTAGTCAATTATCGTAATAATTTTTTTTTTTAAATTTCATCAAAAAATAGTTTTCTATTAATTAATCAGTTGTAATTTTGTTTTTGGTTGCAATTTAATAATTTTATAAGATTTCCAGTTTGTAATGTCTGCTTATTGCAAATTTGAATAATAAATAAAATTTAATATTCTCATAATTAATTGAGCAAGTCCTATATGCTTTCATAATTTTGATTTTCAGTAGTTCCATACCAATTGCGGTGTAGAATTTTCTTGAATGATTTAATATATAAATAACAAGCTTTAATTTTTTTTCTCCAATATATATATATTGGAGAAAAAAGATATATATATATATATCGCAATGATGATGGCAGTTAATTTATGAAGAATTTATGTTTACGAAAATCATAAATATAAATAGAAAATAAAATTTAAAGGTTAATATTAAATAACAATGTGACAAGCTTTATAATGTTTTTATAAGTTGTGCTTTTGATAGTTGTTCATTTGTGACATGAATTCTGATTAATTTCTTCATCTGTACTGTATAGTATTATTATTATCGTATTATTTTGCTGATTATGTTTTGTTAATATCTTATTATTTTGATTACTGATTATTTTGCTAACTACAAAAATGCATTTTTAGTCAAAATTATCTGGTCTATGAATGTAAATTAATTAATGCATTCTTTATAGTGGAATTTTTTTAAATATCTTTTTCCTTTTTTTCTAGTTCTTTCATTATATATCATAGTTCATTATCATGCCAGTTTAATATATTTCTCCAATTAGGTAAGGCTCATTTTAAAATCCAACTCGGTGTAATCTATATCATGGCCAATGTAATATTTTTATGCTCATTCCGGTTGGTAGATCGTGTTTTGCTTATGGTCAGATATAAAAGACGCAAATTGTTAAATTTTGCTCGGTCTACTTTGATATTAGAAAGGGAGAAAGATAGACTAATCTTAAAAAAGCAAAGGAAGAGAAGCGCGGGAAACAAAAAGAAAAAAAAATGTTTTTACGCGTGTGTATGTGTATGTATCATTTGTATGGCCTGGCTTATCACCAGATGTTACATTTCGAATGGAATTTAAAATCATCATTGTCGCGCAATATTCTAAATGTGCAAAGTAGATAAGACATTTAGGCGGAAATTTTCTAAAAAATAATTCATTTCACTTTTTTCTCTTCTTTGTTTATTTAAATAAGTGTGTTAAAAATTACACAAATGCTACAATTTAAGTTCAAGTAAATTCATTTTGACTTCAAAAATTTTTAGTAGTTGAAAAATTTATTGTCAAAAATGCAACATTTGCTTTTGTCAAAGAAATTTATGTTGATTAATCTCATAAATGCTGCTATTGTGCAATATTTATAGAGATGATAATTAATTATAGGGGTGAATAGGCTAAGGATAAGTAGGATTAAATCAATTTTATGGGACAAAAAACTGCCTATTTTATCAGAATTTCCCTAAACTGTTCAATAGTTCGTGATTGCACAAAAAAGAACCGAAAAGGAAATGAGAATGTTAATTGTTATTATCAATGAATTTTGGTAAATAATAATTTTCAGTTTTTAATTTTGGCAATTTTTTTTGATGTTTTAAATTATTTATAAATGTATATTAAATTTTTCTCACATTGCCATACGTATCAACACATGCACACATGTAATTGATATGGAAATATAAATGATTGTAGAAGTAGTTTTTCTTTTTCTCAAATTTCTAACAAAATGTTCCTTCTTTGTTTTTTCCCATTTCTTAACAATATCTTTTAAAATTTGATCAAAGATTAAAATTTAAAAATTTCTTTTTTTTTTGTTTTTATTATTTATGAAGTTTGAATTTGAATTTTCATTGGGAAAAACTTTTAACTATTTCATTTGTATATGCATATTATATTGTTGTAATTAAACTGCATCAAAAAAAAAAAAAAAGAAAAGGAAAAATGATAATATTAACAAAACAATTGAAGGAAATAAAGAAGTAAAAGTTATTAATTACTAATTTAAGTAAGCACTATGAAAGTAATTATTATAATCGATGAAGAAGGTGAAAAGTGTGAAAAGATTTGAATCGATCAATCAATCGATCAACCAATCGGGATCAAGGAAAAAAAAAAGCGAGGGAATCGTTATCGTCAACAATATCGAAAATTTTTTTGCAACTTCAGCAGCAATCATATTCCCCAATCACATCGTACACATCCTTCTCACGATTCTTTACTTCTTTTAACTTATGTATAATTATAACTCCGAAGATAAGAGATGATGAGAGAGAGAGGGAGAGAGAAAGCGAGAATACGGTATTTAGTGACAAAACTGTTGACAAATGTTGTCGGCCTTTTTCTTTTTTCTTTTTTTTTTCTTCTCCATTGGATTCGTAATAGATTCAAAATTTCGCTTATGATATTGTTTTATGCCATTAAAAATGGATCGGATTATACATATTTACATATAAATACATCTTTTATCTTTCAAAAAGAAAAACTTTTTTTAAATTTAAAAATTTTAAAAAGAGTACATGCATATATACTTTTGTCTTTCGGACAAAGAAAAGTTTTTCAGGATTTAAATATGTCATAGTGAAGTTTAAATACTTATGGGCATTTGTTTTCTGGAAAAAGAGACATAGTTATCTTTTAATAAAATATTACCAAATGGAATTATTAATTTTTCTTATCATTTTTTTCTTTAATAATAAATATTTATTTGTTTCAAAAAAAACACCAATATTGTCATCTTTACCTGTTGACAATAATTTATTTGTTGATATTTTCTTTTTTTTTTTAATCTGATAATTATTAAAAATTAAAAAAGCTTAATTAATACTAGCATTATTTCGTCGTAAAGTAAGAAAGAATAAATTAAATGGAAGCTAGAAGAAAGCCACAAGAAAATTGATTCCTTTGAAATTTGAAATTGAAATTATATCGATAATTAAATGTACTATTATTCCCGCTTTCATATGTGATTGAACAAATGTAATGAAATAGAAGTTAAATTTAAACGCACATATAAATAGAAATTTGAATGACATTGATAAATGAAAGATGTCAGCTGAATACAATTTCAGTTAACAAAGGATAATATTGGAAAGACAAAAAGGCAATTTCAAATGACAATTTCCATTTCGCTAGATTGACATTATGGTTTATAAAATGTGACAATTAATTTTTCATTTACATAAATTAAACAAATTGCTAAAACGCTTTTATTTTATATTATGCGTTCAATTTGCCTCACACATAATGAGAAATATTTTAATTAAATTAAAAGAATTATAATCTTAAGTTGTCTGTTGCTCTTCAGCTTAACTACTGCTGTGTAGGAAAAAAGAAGGGAATGTTGGAAAAAAGGAAATTATTATCATTGTTTACGTTGATTTTCAATCATTCTTAATTAAATCCAATGATATGTTCGTAAGTCATATCGTGATAAAATTATCACGATTAGGATTATATATTATGGTTTACTTAGTTAAGCCGTGTTATTCGTAGATCTATGCAAATCCATCAATTTTTTATCTATATCTATCACTGTAAAATTATAATGATTATGCGTTACAATTTACTTTATAATACGTATGTGTGTGTGTTATGTGTTATATGTATATGTGTGTGTGAGGAAGAAAATGAAACGAAGGAAAATAAAGAGGTATCATTATTAATATTAATTTTAATCATTATCAATTAAATGCTATGATGAATTCGTATACTGTATCGGTTAGAATTTTAATGATTATGTGACAAAATTACATTATTTTTCATTGTGTACTGTGATTAACAAATTAATAAATACAAGTGTATTAGTAGTTACTTGAGTACATGAGTCGTCAGATAATTATGTTAATTATGATTAAAACTGAATTTTGACAAAATTGATACAAATGTTTGAATCCTTTTTTTCATCTCTTTCTTCTTTTCCTATTTAAAGTAACAAATAAAAAATGATATCATTCATAGTATTTGGTTGTAATTATACTTTGTTTAACATATAGTAATTATATCCATTTAATTATAAAAAAATTCAAAATGACTGAAATAGCAATACTTAAATTATTCAATTAAAAAAGAAGTCTTAAGATATCTGAAATATTGAAAACATAAAAAATGGCAATACTAAATTGAAAGTGAAAATTCTAACAATCTGAAATTAAACAATTTAAAAAAAAAACCAAAAAACAAAAAATGAAATTGAATAATTTCTTGAAAATGTTCGAAAAAAGGAATAACACAAACAACAAAGTTTCTTTCAAATAGTGCTTAATGTTTTCAGATTTTTATTAACTTCTAGTAATTCAAATATGGAAAGTATAGCAAAGCGGTTATAAACACCAAAAGATTTTTGAAAATTTAAAATCTTTTATTGATTTTACAATATCTCAAATTCGGAAAATAACTTTTCGATTTTAGAAAACAAAGTGCATTTTAAATATTTGCTAAAATTTTTAAAAAAGAGTAAACACCAAAATATATTTTAAATTCAAAATTCTTGCTGTTTTCACAATATATCTCCGACTTGAAAAAATTTTTCGCATTGACCTCATTTTGAGGTCAATTTTGACTTGTAAGTTATGATAGATGTGATCAGAAATATTAAGTACTTGCTTATTTCGGCTTGTTGAAAAAAGGATTTTTTGAAGTAACCAAATGAATTGTCTTATACGCCAGATATATCATCACTGTTCACATATGTCAACCACAGGTCACTTTTCTGACATAAAAAATAGTAAGTTCTAACAGATCTGATCTGACCGGTCTTTTTTTTTTGTGCTTCTTAATATTTTGAATATACTGAGGAAAAAAAAAAAAAAACGAAAAATGTTAACATTTTTAACATGACAATATGTACTTGTATTATCAATGAAGATTTGTAAATTTAAAAAAATTGAAATACGGAAGGGAAGTTCTTTTTTCCAATAGTTCAGTTCATCAGGTGACACATATGTATTAGGTATCATCAAAAGGAAAATACCGATGCATATTACATCATTAAAAACTAATCTGATATGCCTAAATCCACCCGTAATCTCATCCGTTGTCCACTTCCTGTCCATCCGTTCCGTCCATATTTGCCCATTCGTCCACGTACTATCCTTCTTCATCTCTCAGTTTTTTTTTTTTTTTTGTTTGATCCATATCTCTTTTTCGTTTTTCTGTTTGTTTTTATTTCATCTTTTCTGCTTGTGTTTCGTTCTTTCGTTCTCCTTCCTAAAATTCCACTTATTCATTAGGATATTTGTAATAACACACAAATAAAAAGAAGGAAAGAAAAAAACCAGAAGGATGCCGATCATAAACACATATCATTGACTCAATGACCTTTGAACTTGTGCCATTATCATCAGTATCATCATCATCATCATCATCATCATTGAGACTATCTAGAGATATGCAACACTTCAAATGCATAAGTATTGAAGAAGAAAACATAAGCAATAACAATAATAATAAGTGTTCCATTTTTTAAATCACTTCTCTCTCTCTCTCTTTTTCTCTCTCTTTCTCTTTCGCTTTCTTCTTTTCCTTCATTCGCTATTTTATTGGTTTAATATAACAATTATTATGATGATGAATTAGACATGACAGTACTTCATCTGTTTAACTGATAATAAAATGGGTCATAAAATTGAGGTGTTTAAGTGTAAGATCAAAAGTTTCATTTCTTTTTGATTGAACAGACGTAACAAAAATTACAAGGTGCTATTAACGCTACTACACAACTATACAACATACTTTTATCAGATATAAAAGTTAAAACAAATTATAGCATTTTATAGCTCATTAATCAATTCTAATCTTTTCTACCTCATTTTGTCAAATTTTATATCTTTAAAGAATTATGATTTGTGTCATTAATTACATTTGCAAGTGTGCGTACTATTAAGCAAGTAGTTATTTTAATAATTTGATTGGCGATAATGATAATGAATTAGTGCTAAACTCAGTATAATTAAAAAGTCAATGTAATTGATTATAAAAATAATGAAAAAGAGTAAAAAAAGAGATTGAAAGATTTCCAAACAATTATTTATCATTTATTATCATAATAGCCAATAATGATGTTTATCTTGCAGTTACTGTCACCATTTGTTATCATAATTATTATTTCTAGTATCATCATCATTTATCATCATTCTCGCTATCATTAGCGGTCAATTATATACTGTAATCATAAATTTTATGCGATACACTTGCTTTTATTGTGATGAAATTTTCATATCCGTGAAGAAATACCTACTAATTATGACTATCATCATCAACATCATCATCGTTTCTTTTAGCTATCTTTGCACTCATTATTATTATTGTCATTATCATCATCTTTAATATTTAAATTCAATAAAATTTTCAAAACTTGTAAATTGTCATCAAAAATTTCTTGTAATTTGGTGATACCTTAATGTATTTATCATCAGTATCTTAGAATAATGAAGAAAAATTGATCAATATACAGTGTATTTTTATTCAACTACTTATATTCTTAATCTGATAGCATAGGAAAAAATTTCCAACGATTCATAGTAATAAATAAATAGTTTGATTGACTTATCAACTTGCTATAGTTAATAATAAGTAATGATAATGATACACTTATAAATAATTAATTGACTAACTTGTCATTATATTGATAGTGATAATTGATAACGAACTGAGGGAAGGTTATTTGAGATACGTTTGCATTATTCATTAGTTGTTGGAAGAAAGAAAAAATTAAAAATGCAAATTTTTGACATTGTAAATAGAAGTGATGATAGTGCCATGGTAAATATCGCAGCAGTATCGTGTTGTCGTTGTTGTCGTTAGTGGTTTGGTTGACCATCAAGTGAATGGAATGAATATGAATGACCACTATCATGAAGACAAAAGAATCCTACCACATTAAAAATATGTGACACGTGTGGCTCAATGACAATTATATTATTTCTACAGTTTGCACATTAAAACAATGATATTAAAGATTAAATGAGGAAGAGAAGAAAAAAGTAACGAAAGAGGAAGAAAGGATTAATAACAGAGTAACCGGTAGAAATAAAAGATAATTTGCATAAGAAAAAAAAAAGATTAAACGAATGGATGAACGAAGAAATCGTTAAGTAGGTAAAGTAAAAAGTAAGTAAGGAGCTCAGACAGAAGAAGATTAAAAATAGTTCCATGATTAGCAATTAAAGCTTCTTTTTCTTTTCCATTTTGCTTCTTAATTTTTTCCAATTACTTATCATTTTGTTTAATTACGAGCGATACTTTTTATTTTCATTTGTACAACTTATTTAACAAGTTGTAATTAAATTCTTACCAATAATTATAACAAATGATGATAAAATATTTTCATTAATAATTTCAAATAAATAGTTCAAAAATTAAAATTTGAATGATATCATTAATATTGTTAATTGTTAGCACATTTTTAAACTATTATTATCAATATGTTTTATTATGATTATTGTTTTTTCATTTTTATTATTATTATCATTTGAATTTGCTTATTTATTTGTTTATTATTGCTTTTAATATTTCTTCCACTTCTTGCCATGTTATCAAAATTAATTTCACAAGCATAAATATTTCAAGTATATCAATTAATTACTAGTTTTAAATTTTACAATTTATCTCTTTACTATTTTTTTAATAGAATTTGAGATATAATCTTTTTTCAAAATGTTATTTTCAATTTAATTCAATTCAATCCAAATGCAATTCAATGCAAGGATAATTTTATGTAGCATTTTTGTTGAGATATATTTAAGTGATGCTAATTTTTCATACCATTTCATCTTCATCTTTTTCCTCTCTTCTCTTCTCTCTCTCTCTTTTTTTCAATTTTTATTTATCAAATTTTTCATTCATTTTCATTGCAACAAAAATTGAAAAAAAAAAATTTTTTTTCTCTTTTAATTTCTGTAATCCCTCTTTTTTTTCTCTTTTGTTCCTTCCTTTCCTTTTTTTTTTTTTTTTGAAATCTTTCCTTAAATAGAAATGAAAAATCATTTAGAGAAGATATCACAGCTGTTTTAGTAATGAACAGTTGTAAAAAAAAAAATTTTTTGGAACATCTTGTGGCGTTATGCTGTTGTAGTAAGCGAGCGAGAAGTAGTATATCATTTTCTTTTCTTTTTTTTTTTTGTCAACGAGGAAATAGATCCATCCGTGTGCTAACAACGAATTACAGCACAAAAGGGTTAGATATATCTTTAAGGGTTGAATCGTTTACGGAACGATGAATATTAAATTGGTAGAAAAGTGAAGAGAGGGGACACATTTAGAATATATCTGCCCATCCTAGCAAATGAAACGAAAGGAACTCCACCCTTATTTTCCGCCAATATTATTTTTCCCTCTTCCCTTCTCTGATAATTTCCCTCTCTCTTCTCTTTCTCTTTAACTTTTTGATTATTCCTTATTTTCCGTAGTTTTTTTTCATATTTGTGGTAAAAAAAAAGAGAGAATTTACAGTTTACTATCATTAAATTTTTTGAAATGTTGCGAACTTATTGCTGTTGTTTGTTGTCGTTGTTGTTAACATGGCATTGATACTTACTTATAACAATCTCAGTTTGATACTGAGAAATTTTTTGAAATTATTCCAAAAATTTTTCTTTTTGAATCTTTCATATTCATTTTATTAACTTAATCTTCTTCTTTCATTTTCTTCTATATTAATTAATATTATCATACCTAATTGTAATTATATAATTATTTATCATTTTTAGCATTATTCAGAATGACCTTCTATCGATCGTTTAAATTTTCGATGATAAAAAAAAAAAAAAAAAAACATATTTATCACTAATGATTCATTATTGCAGTTGTCGTTGGTAATTTCATCATCATCACAACAGCAAACATCCTAAATTATGATCATCATTATTATCAAATAATTTTTTACTGCCATTATTTAGGATGAATAAATATGGAATTTAATTTACAAAGATCATTTCATCAGTTTGGATAATTTTCTTTATTTATCTTTTTACTTTTTGTTCTTTCTTTTTAAATTTTACGATTAGTATCAATTGAATAAAGATATATTCAATTCTTCCTGATATTTCTCGCTCATTTCCCATAAAAAACGTGCAAAAAAGATCAGATAAATTAGTAAAAAAAATAGATTGGATTGAGAATAATAAATCGTTCTGAAGATTACTGTTGCTGGAAAAAGAAGAGCACTAATGTACGGTATTCTAACATGGAAATTACTATTTCTGGAAGAAGAAGAAGAACAACAACAACAACAAATAACAATGTGCATTTTTCCGGAAGAAGAAGAACGATAAACCGTGAACTATCATGAGAATCACTTAGGTTTTATACAATGGAACGGAATGTTTATACCATTTAGCATATGGTAATTGTAGTTAAACAAAAGTTTGATAACTTTGAAAGGATATGAAATGATATTAGCAAAATGGAAAAAAGAGCAGGAATACTGTCATTATAAGAAGCAGAAGGGGAAAATGGAGGCTTCTTGTCAACCGGAATAGTTCTTAATTGACCATTTAACTGTCAATATCATTGACATTTGTCGTCGCCATTAGGTTGGTTTATCTGTGGGTATTATCAAACAAGCAATTAAGAGTAAAAAAAAAACCGAACGTAAAAGGGAAAAAGAGAGAGAGAAAAAGAAGGAAGAGTTGAAGTAAATGTAAAATATAAATGCGACAAAAGGATAAAAAGCCATTTAATATTTTGTGAAAAAATCCAAAATATATCATAGTAATAGAAATGGTTTCAAGTATATTTGTTCACTTTGATAATGGACTGAAAATTTGTTGGTAAACAAAAGCAAAACGAAAAACTGATGAAAAATTAGATGTTCTTATTGTTACTCAAAAAATAGATGAAAGTTTTTCTTCAAAATGTATTTTTATTATGGTTAATTAACATGAAATGATTAATGATAACATGATAATAACTCTTCTTTTTACTTTTTCTCTACTTCAACTTTTTTTGAAATAAAAAAGCAAGCAAATTTATTTCACTTTCTTTTTGCTTTTTTTGACATTATTACAGAAGTTTTTCGCAATGATGAAATTATTTAAAATTTAGCTAATATTATTACAGAAAAATTTCCATGTAGTTCAGGAACTGAAATTCGATTAATTGGTATCTGTTTATCACTCAAGCAAATTTTCGGTGATTTTTATTCGTTGTTGCTTTCTACTTTTCTCTGAAAAAAAGGAGGAAATAATTGATGGGTAAATAAATTATCCCAATCAATTTTTGGATATTATTATCCAACATATCATCATTATTATGGATAAATCTATAATTGGTAAAAGAGCAAAAGATTCGCTGCTTATTGTTAGTGTTTGATATTTGAATCATTGATTTTGAATGAGAAAAAATATAAAAAGAAAAATGTAATTCCAATGAAAGAATTAATTTTTTGAGTACAATAACTTTCCATTAATTAAAAATTTTTGAAGAAGAAAAAAGTCATAATTAAGCAAAATAAAATTTCTTATCATTTTTGCCATTCAAATCGATCTGACTAATACTCGAATGATGAACAATCAATGAGTCGATCAATCAATTGCACGCATTTGATTGATCAGAAGCAATTATCACCCGTTACGACAATTATGTAACGAAGTGAAGTGCAGCTTAGTGTAATTAAGATTACGCTAATTAGATAAATGATAATAAACAATAGCCACGTGCACTATTTTTCATTTTTTTTTTAAAAAAATAAAACATCAGGGGTCAAAAGTCTTTGCACTGCCATGTTTGCTTTTTTCCCCGTTGATTTGTTTTTTTTTTCCTACCACGGCGATATTTCAACCACTGCAGTTAATTATTTGCTTCCAACGTTTTGCAATCATTTTTTTTCCCGTTCTTTTCTTTTTTCAGTCCATTTGTTGGCTATTATAATGACCAACCTGTCAGTCTTAGCCAAAGGTCCCACAATATCCTACTCAGTTAATAAAATGAGGAAGAAGGAAGAGGAAAGAAGAAACTGATTTGCTTTTATTGTTGAACCATGTTCGAACTGGTCAATAATATTGTCCGCGTTAGCGCAAATTAAGTTGACCACAAGAATGGTCAAAGTTATAATTTTCTTAATTTAGATATCGGATTTGTCTCTCTCTCTCTCTCTCTTTCTCTCTCTTACTATTATGACATTTCTTAAGTTATATTAATTTTCATCCTTAATTTTCTTTTATGATTAATGTCTTACTAAATTTCATTTTCTCAATTTAGCCATTTCCGTTTTATTTTATTTCCATTTTTGTTTTCTTCATATTCTCAGCATTTCAAAAAATTCATTCAATTTTTCTCTCTTTGTTCCATAGAAAAATTATTCAAAAAAAAAGATTATGAAAGAATACAATAACGAAAATTTATAATTGTCAAATTAAATGAATGATTAAATATAAAGTTAATTAATATGAAGAATTTCAAAAAAAATTTCCTGTTATGGTTTTGCAATTTTCTTCTTTCTTTTTCAGATCTTCCGATTATTTGTCGTGAAAATTGTAATTATTTCTTGTAAAAATTACGATCATTGTTGTAAAAATTATGATTGATTGTTGCGAATTGATTTTTTAGCATATTAATCTTTCAGAATTTTTCTTTTTTCTCAAAAAACAGTTGGAAGAAGAAAAAAGAAAGAAAAATATATGCAATGTGTTTTCCACAAAATTCCCGGTGGAGTCAAAAAGTTTTACATTTTTTCGAACAAAATATCTTTTTAATGTCAGAAATGAACATTTTTCCTTTCAACATTTTTTCTGTTTGAAATCTCAAATTTCCAAAAAAAAAAGCAGGAAAAGCAATGAAAAATGCTGAAATTTTTTTGAGAAGTAAGTTCTTTCTTTTTCTTCTAAGCTTTATGCAAGAAAACTGATCACAAATTGATTGGACATTTTGTCACATATGATAAAAGAGGAAAAAAACGATAAAAAAATCAATCAATATTTTGTTAATTGAAAATTATTTCAATCATTACTTTTTAACTTAACTTAATTACTCCAGTATTTCGAATGTTTCGGTTAATAATGTGAAAGTTTGTCTCAAGTTGAATTTTTGTCTTATTATTCTTGAATTCAAATTCCCATAGAATTTGATTTCAAGGTTATAAAAATTAAACGTCATTTCCAACCGGATATTTTATTTATTACAAATTCAACATCATTTTATGAGCAATTAACTGG
>JBAMDO010000240.1:0-80472 GCA_037074765.1 Mansonella perstans | reverse complement strand
TATTACTTATCAAAATATCCTTGAATTAACTGGATGATAAGTGCGACAATAGCAATGATAAAAATCATCGATAATAAAAAACGAGGATCTTCGATTGATTCGATCAGTGTCACACAGCCCATTGAATAATCAAAACATAAATGGACCGGATAAAGTTGTAGCCAAATATAAAGCATGTAAATGTAACAATAATTAATCAACTGAAATGAAATTCAACTGCTCATTTTTTATCACTAGTATGTAATTGCTAAATAATTAAGCATATGAGGATAAAAGAAATTTTTCTACTCAATAAACAGCAGCTTTCCAACTTGGTTTATTTATTAGAATTTTTTAAATTCAAAAATTTTGAACAACTTAAATTTCTTGACGATGAATTTCCCCGTGGCACTTTTAATCTGTCTATCCACTAATTTTCTCATTTTCAAATTACTTTCCTATAAAAGAATCCTGTATAAACAAGAAAAAATATCTTAGTTCTGAATGATTAATCCACATACTGGCGATTAACTAACTCGTAAAAAGATGGACGGACAACCAGCAACGAAATTATCGTTTGGACTAAATTGAGGAGATTGAAATCCATTGATTGAAAGCCGAAGCATCAATAAAAGTATACATAACACTGAACATATCATCACTCGTCGTATGCAATCACAATATCGTTCCTATAATGGAATTTTAGAAGATATCGAGAAAAATTGCTTAATTTCATCAATTTTGGAAAAAAGTTTCAGTCGAAATTTTCGTTTGAATTAAATTTTTTAAAATGCCTGGATGTAGATTGAAAGCGCATTAGATTTGCAATAAATAAGAGAGTGAATTATTATGAATATCAAAATCTTTTCAATAATTAATGCCCACTTTTTTGCTTATATTTGCTAAATCCGAAATTCCAGAAATTTTGATAAATATTATAATCAAAATGTCAACAATATTTATGAAATCGTGTAATTATGCATAGAATTTGCTCAAATTTAATTTTCCCTGACAAGACAACGAGAAACAATATCGAACAGTTAAGAAGCAATTGTTTATTATGGAAAATAGAAAAATTTCTACTCATTAATTAAAATATTATTTAGTTACTTCTTGCGTAATTAATGTCATGTTTCATAAGAATTTCATCCTCATACAATCCGTACCGTTTAAATGTAGCATTATTAAAAAGCAAAATGATTGATTCACAAATTTTTGTGAACTTGCCAAATGTTAGGTTTAAAAATCAAACTAAATTTTAATTAGTCTATTAAGTTAATGCAAAACCATACAGTCATATGTGCTATACTCTTTCCAGTCTTATTGTTATTGCTATAATCATCCATTGTTTTTCTAAATACAATAAAAAATCGAACTGGTCGCTTTCTTGTTGCGAAAATGTCAAATGTTGCACAAAGAGGCTGTAACAAGTAATTTCATTAAGTATTCAGCAATTAAACTTTTGGTAATATTGAAAAAATCATTAATTAACTGAGAGCTGAAAGTAATTTTAAAAAAAAAACTAATTATTACTAATTAATATAATATTTAATACAGACGAAATATGAGAACTAACCATAACAACGATTCCCTGTTCTTTACTAAACAGTGCAACTACGCTCAATAATAGAATTGTGAATTTTGATTTCATTGAAAACTGTGATTTACGCCAACATTTAATGTAGAGGTGCAATGCGATAAGTGTAAATAATGCCATTAATAGCTCAGCACGACCTACTATGCTTGCTACCTGTAACAGTTCTTTTCTTTTTTTTGATTAATTTGAATTTATGAATTGATACTTCATTGACTCGCCAATTCATGAATATTAATTTTTCAACTGAGTTGGAAGTTTGTATCCAGTGCTAACATTAATGGAGCAGGACAAAGGATGGAAGGAATGAAAAGGAAGAAATTTATTTTACTGATAACATACTGCTTCAGAATGTATTGGATGTACAGCAAACAATAACGAAACATGAAAGGCTATCCGGTTCGAACATTTTCCATAAAATACAAGTAACAAGTTGATTATTATCTTGTAAATTATTAGACAGATAATTGCATGCAATGCGATATTAACAGTATGATAGGTTGTAGTGTGAAGACCTGATATAGCATAATTGATCCTGAAAAATTATGATTACAGTAATGTCATATTGCTGATTTTCAAGTAATTTCTGTAGAATTACATTTTGGAATTATTCAAAAATTTAATTGTTAGAAGTTGCTGTTCAATTTTAAATCTGATAACTGAAAATCTGACATTTTGAACCTCATTTACATACAATTATGCATATACGATTAAATATTCGAATACTAATATAATTACATAGTAATGTGTTTAATTTTATTTTATTTTCCAATAAATTATTTGGCGTTCTCATAGAGAACAAAACGAAAACAACCACACATACACAACTACACACAACCACACACGCAACCACGTACACAACCGCATACACAACCACATGCACAACCGAACACAAAACCACACATACACACACCATATACACACATTAAATATTTTTTATAATTCGGTTACCTATCTTTTGAATTTAAAAGTTTGAGCCAATAAGCTGAAGTGTTTCATGCAAAAAGACACTTCTGAAACGATGGGATATACAATAATTCTTTAATAAGAAATTGTAGATTAACAATAAAACTATGCGATCCTTCTTAAATAGATAAAAAAACCTTATGAAGCGACTACGGTAACTGTCATTCATCATTTTTTCTAATTAGAATAATTAATTATATTCCTTTCCAAATTATCAACTGGCAAACTAACTTATAAAATTAATTTTTTTCTTTCTTTATTGTCAAATTTTATGTTTCAACGATAATTTATGTATTTATTCCAAAGAATTAATAGAAGAATGATAACATCCAATGTAAATTATACAAGAGGAGGAAAGAGAGAGAGAAAGAAAGAATCGGAAATCTTCAAAGCGATGAAAAAATTTAATTTTTGTACTATAATCACCAATTTCGTACTCATAAAGAATTTTTTTACCGCTCTTTATTTTTTTCATTTAAAATATAATCGAATGATTGCTGAATTTTACAGGCTCTTCTAATATTGTATTGTTCATGAATGAATGGAGTATTTCAAGCTTTCCTTCTTCAACAATTTTCATTTGCATATATTGCATTTATAATAATGGATTATGGGCTAGTTATTGGCTAGAAAATTATATTTCACTTTACAGACCTAATGAATTTAGCCCAAACAACATGCAAATTCATTTGATAATCCTAAGGCTTTGCTGGGCACTTAAAATTGCATTAACCATGTTCACATATACAAATGTGCACACATACACAGACGCAACTACACACATACACAGATACTGTATTCATGTTTTACAAACAAGTTTACACATCCACTTATTGATCCAAATCGACCACTTATTCAGATGGGTAAACCCATATAAGTGGTACAAGAAGTAAATTACCATCAAATTTTGAAGTATTAAAAGTTTAATTTATAGGCAACTATTTTTTCCAGAACAGAGAAGAAGGGGCACGAAGAAAGCGTACTAACTCGATGTTCTGCGATTTCATAAAATTATTCAAATTTAAATTTGAATAATTTTATGAATGTTTGATAATTGAAATTCCAACAAAAGCTTCCAACAAAAAACCAGACTGAAAGCTTAACAGTCGATCCATGCTCTTTTAATGGATGATGTTGCCTTCAAGTGAATACTCCAAGACTACTTACTCTTTCTGATGTACATTTAGCTGATGCAATATTCAAGTATCCTAAAACATCTGGCCACTTCGCAGGACTCACAAGATTGACTAATATTTATTACGAACGACAATTCGAATCATAATTTATCAAATATCTATTTTTAAAAAAAAATTCTAATTATTTACATATTTGAGTTTTGTAGTGTGAATTCTCGTAGAGTTCCCGTCTCCTTTTCATTCGTTTAATCTAGATTGGATTAGTTTTCGATAAAACAATTAGGCTATTAATAAGTATGCAATTTAAAAATAAATTAGTTTATTTTTTCTTTTGTTAAAAAATTTTTTCATTTTGATGAGACGAATATTAATTGATTACATTTATATTATATTGCAAAATGACGATAAGCATCGGTTTATTCTAAAAAAAAGGATATAATTGCTTCAGAAGAACGAAATGGAACTAAAAATTCATTCTAGCGATCATCCAATTTAAACTTCTTAACTTAACGAATTGATTAAAAAAAAATTACGATCGAAAAGAAAGAAAACAGTTTCATTGTGATGTGAAATGGCGAAACAAAGAACACATTTTGCTATCTTTTCGAATTAAATGCATTGCTGAAAACTTTTGATGAGTTATTTCATTTATTTTATACTAATTATGGGAAACGTTAATAAGGGTTGTACGAAGCATAAACGCATTCTAAAAATCACGACTACACTGAAACCTTTTAAAAAAGATTCACGTGAAGCTGTAAATCAATGAGCAATGAAAAAAAGATAAAAAAACTCACGCGAAGGTAATGGTAGTAATAGGACGATACGATTTGTGACTACGTGATGATCGTATCGGATAGCCCCAAAAATCACTTTCCAGTATTTTTCCGATTTCACGAATTGCTCTATTATTGATGATAGCTTCACGATCATCGAATACGAAATCACCATGGATATTACCACTGAAGCTTAAAACTGCTGCCAGTGTAATAATTGTTAGGTGGAAGCGTGCAATCAGTTGGTCACGTTGGTCACGTTGTTCTGCAACGGACGATCGCTGATCGGAAAATACAAATTTTTGCTCGAATTTCCGTGAATCCTTTTTCCATTTCATAACAGTTTCTTTCTAAAAAATAAAAGCGGAGAAACGGAGAACACCAGATGACCACAGAAGAACTGAAAGCCATTGTCGTATCGTCATATCACATGTGTCGTGCGTCAATTTTGTGGAATAAACAAATGTCCTTTTCATTCATCATTTCAGTTGCAAAGAAAAACCTTTTTTTTCTTTTTTGCAAAGTTGCAAAGAAAAATTGAAAGATTGATATATGTCAAAAATTTTTTGAAAATTTATAAAAATCTATTTATAACCAAAAAAAAATGTTGCCAGTAAAATGATCTAAAGAATATTTAACAAGCCAACTGACACTAAGTGTCATAAAACATTTCAATTCAGACATTTTAAATATTTTAACAATTCTCTTGGGAAAGAGAAGCTTTGTTCGTAATATCATGTGGATTTAGGCTTTGAATTTTAGTACGGATGAATTGAACTGAGCGGATGTTGGCCTCTAAGTAAAGCATTATAGAGATATTAGTAGTGCCCATATGTCCGGCCTCTTAAATTTTCAAAACCAGCACTAAACAATTAAAATTGTTGTGGACCCACTTATAAATGATAGGCACATATTGAGTGGACGCCAGCCAAAATTGGCCATCTTATGCGACACTACAGAAAGCGATTATAATTTTGAATTTTGAGAAGTGAGAAAATCTCCATAAAAAAAATTTGCCCAGCTATCTTAGAAAATAGCAATATAATGAATATGTGTGCATGTGTGCATGTCTGTGTATTGTATACGTGTATGTATGTTTATATGTGTGTATACTGAAGTAAAGAAAAAGTTCCAGGAGAGGATGTGACATGGAAGAAAGTTTTGAAGGACATATTTCGATCGTTGACAACGGTAGTAGAATCCATTGAAAACCTCGCACTATCGCTGTTCACTACAATCGGTCATTTTCTCGAACAAATGCTATTGTGTTAAGGCAATTCATCCCCATTTGACATCATTGTTAGCTGTTTATTTACTTGTTCCCGAGACAAACATATTAGATTTTTATGGAATATTATTGAACTGTCATTCCCACATTTCGTATTTACTACAGAAATACCAATTCTATTCTTTCATATTTTAATTTAAAATTTTATACTATTATTGAATAAACTGAACTGAACTTATGAAATAAAACCTTTTGTTAAAGAAAAGTTTAAACGAAACATATGAATGGTTAACTGGAAAAAATTAAAACTACCACATTTTGGATTTACTACAACACTGTAATCAATTCGCGCGAACTATAAAACTTAGAAAAAATTTTCCGGCAAAAATTTAAATTCAATTTTACCCATTGTAGCCCCTCTCCATATTTGTTTAGTTATCAGATAACTGTGGAACTTGGCTAATAAATTGATCAGTTTTTTTTCTCTTTTCCGATAAGCATTTATTTACAAAATAGCTTGTAAAGCACAATGTATAGTGAGGTAACAAAGTTTAATTAATTATAAATTTCATAGCATTAAATAATCATTTGATCCTTTATGGAAATGAACAGCAAAGGAAACTTTTTTGTTATAAAAAAATGGAACTTTTACATTTTCCTCATTATTATTTAAATATGATTTGAATTGATTATTGATCTATTTTCCAACTTAAATTTTGCCTTAATCTTGAAACATGTTTTATATCAATAGAACATATGAATTAAATTTAAACAAAAACAGGAATAAAATTCATGATTAGAAATGGAAAACATGAAAAACAGGAAACAAACAGATGAAAGCCTTCATAACATTAAAATTGCACGGTGAACAAAGTGGACATGTGCAGGATGAAGTAAACAGGAGACAAACAGATATAGACAGACCAAGTAGCCCATACACATATAGATATCTACATCACATATACAGACTAGTTATGGTAGCTAAAAATCCATAAATTAAAAATTAGCTGTTGTTTGCTCAGTCCAAAATTTACAAATGATGATGAAAATAAAGCAAGCAATAAGAAATGAGTGAACTGTTATATGCATTATATTCATTACTAAAATTAATATTTTCCATATCCAGAAATGAACAGCTGTTTGGGAATAATTTATGAACTCATGAAATGTATTTCACAACATATTTCATGAATTTTATTTTGAATCAATAATTCCCTTTAAGATTCAACAATTGCGAAAGTTCATGTTTTGAGTAATGTTACTTTTTTTCTTTCGATTCTAATTTATCCAGAAATTTCAATTTATTTCTTGGACATAATGATTATAATTAAGGAAACGTGGAACATGCTACGTATGAATCAGTTTGCATGGAAATAAACTCATCATTTTAATTTCATGCATTAATAGTTTTAAAGAAAAATATGATTATTTAATTCAAAAATACCTTCCGACTGAGATGAGAAAAGCTTTGCTTGATTTATATGCAATGAGTCTTACGTCTAATTTACTGTAATAATGTAATTAAAAATTTAAAATTAGTTTGAATACAAAGTTACGAAAAAATTCATGGGTCAAAGGTTAAGAATCAGTGTAGTTATTTTTTTTCAAGTGTTATTCTTTATTCCTTAAAATTTCGCATAAAAGAATTTTGCAGAATTGAACAGCGGCGTCATTGATTGATTCTACCAAAATCTTATTTTCTCGAATTCATAACATAAGGTGTTTTACATTTCTTCCAGATTTGATCATATTTCTGGACGTCTTCTTATTTTAGATACACTTGCATTAGAAATGTTGCAGTTTCAAATTTCAGTTGGAAGAGTGAATTTATTTAGTTTGAAAGGAGCATTTTCATTTAGTTCTAAACTTTGCTAAATTACTTTTTAAGCATTTTCATTTAATTCTAAATTACCGACTCCACTTGTTCGGTCTCTCGCTGGAAACACCATTTATCATTATACATTACTTCTCTCCTGAATTTGCCGGAACACGAAATTTCTTTTTCATCCAAACTTTACTAAATTAGTTTATTTGTTTTGGTATAACTGAAAGTAATTGAACATCAATATATAGCAAATGTGTGCCCTTAAATCTTCCATTTAATTTAATTAATTAAATTGTTCTCAAATCGATCTAACTTTAGAAAGTTTTGTATTACCATTAGCATTCCTCTCATAAGCAGGTTTGTTCTGTTAAATAAAATTGAATCTAAAAGTTGAAGCTGTCGCTTTTATTGTTAATTAGGTAACTAATTAAAGCAGTCATCAGGGTGTACATCTTTTAAATATGTTGTTACAATCGATATTTCCATGACAACTTTAGATGCACACTTACGAATATCGCAGTGTGACGAAAAAAGCTACTTGTAAGGAGTTATCAGCAACAAAATAGCTATCAATTACTTGTGAGAAAAAAATACTGATTAGTGACAAGCATAATCACGGTTGATTTATCACTCTTTTAGGATATTTAAATTTTTTTCAAGTTCTGAAATGACTCATTGTGCTGTTTATTCTTTCAAACAGTACATAATTAATTTAACTAAACGTGTTCAACTTTTTATTTTAATTACAATTTACCTGCTCATTTAACCGTGAGTAGGATAGAATAAAAATTTACTTGTTTTGCGAGCATTGCTAGCGTAAAGTATCTTATCCAAACGTCAAATCGGGCCAGTCTTAATCAGTTCTTTAATTATTGGTTTTAATAAATGGAATATTTGAAAATTTCCTAAAATTTATTGATATATGGCTGTTACTTGTAACAAATTATTCATTGCCCACAGCTTAACATATATTATCCACCACCCATTATTTGAGATACCTAACTTGTCGTTTGAGAAATATACGTGAATTATAATAGAAATTGTATTGTTAAGAAAATTAACATTTTCCACGCATAAATGTTACGCTGGCAATTTCCGATAAAATTTTTAAAGCAGAAAAATTCCGAAATATTTTCGCAAATTCTAGATTGAATTGAAAAGATGCAATATTTAAAAAAAGATATAACGAATAACATAGGTTGTAGAAAGGTAAGGAATTACAATCCATAATTAATGAACTTAAAATTTTCCTCATTTTTTAAATTTGAATTTCTAAAATATGTTAATTAGCACTTTTTTATGTTTAAATCATTGACTTCCTCCATTGTAATTGTAAAAAAGCTAAGAAAAAGATAAAAATAGGAAGAGAGAGTGGATGAATTAATTAGCTAATTGAAAAAACTATTAGTTTCAACTTTACATCAATTCCTTCATGTTTCGTTTCTTTTAATATTCTATCGACACCGTCCATTGATTCCCACCTGTTTAATGCATAGCTTTTCTGCTTCTTTTCAATTTCGAAATTTCCTTCAAATTTACAGAAGTGAAATTTGTTATTATATTAGTTGCAGGTGTTATATTACCTTATATTATCATTTTAAAAGAAGGAGGAAAATGCCTAAGGCATTTGATTTTTCAAATAACTGCTTTAAAATTTTAATGTTTGTTTGATTAAAGTTTGCATAGGAATATAATTCTCGAAAAAAGAAAAAGCAAGCACAAGGGATTAATTTCTTATCTATTTTTTTTGCATTGAATTTTTTTGCTTGCAGAATATCCTACTAAATAGAGAGTGATGAAAGAAGTAGCAAACAAATTCTGCAATAACTGCCCAGTATTTAGCCGCGATCTAAATGGTAGATTAATTGTCATTTTAATTGACGTTTAGGGAATTCATACTTTACAATTTCACTATTGCATTTCATGATAAATGCTAATTTTCAGCCTGCAAGATTATTTATTATCTAGCAGCAAAGTGTGAAAGGAATAATTCAATTTGGAAAAATTAATTTAATTCAGTCTTATTGATTGAATTAGTGAATGAACATAAAAATGATAGTGAATTTGGAAGCTGTAACAGGTTTCGCTTCAAAATAACTAAAATAGCAATTATCCATGATAAGCTTGTTGTATTTGAAATCATTCTTTATCTTTTTTTCATTATTGTTACTGCCGAATTAGCACAATAATTTCATGATGTATCTGTTAAGCAATAGAATTTAGCTAATGCTTCAATGCTGAAAGCAAATTTTTTTTTCTTTTGATATTTTCTTTCAGGTAAAAATAATTTAACCAACGATTCACTTAAATTTGAATTTACTTTTTTTTTCTTTTTGTCAGTAATGACGGAAGCTAAGATTATTTACATAATTATGCTTCATTTTTAATTGCCGTTTTTCATTACAATAAAAGTTGTCATGACATTTGAACTAAGATGCGTTTCTTTAGAAACTATCAGTATGTTAATTGGTAATATTTACATTAACTATAAATTCTTTTTTTGTGGGACAGATAATGAACTACTCTCAAAGACTTACTAGCTTCTTAAATTTCGTAATTTGCATAATCAATCACAAACATAAATAGTAAGGAAAATACGGCAATTACGAAATTATTAATTAAACAAGACACTGTAGAAATCAGTGAAGGAAAAACTGAAAAAAGTGTGTGAAAAATAAATTACCGACTTTTTTTTATCGTCGCTTGTGGATTGCAATAGTGCAGTTATGTTATCTGTACGGTAAGGAAAGACTTTATAATTAATGTAAAGATTAATTACTTGATATTGTAATTCACTACTTGATACGGTAACAGTTGATGTGATAATCAATTATTTTGTTCATAATAATCAATCAGTATTAATTAATACAAAGTCATTGTTAACTACTATTTTGTTTACTTGTTAATTTTGTAACGTATTTGATTATGCAAATTACAAAATTTAGAAGGCTAATAAATCTTTGAAGATAGTTCGCTGCCTGTTCGGTAAAGAAACAATTTATGTTTGTTGATTATTGTAAGCATCTTTCAGGAAGAAACTATCAACAGATTTCTGGATAAGCTTCTTGATCGCATAATATGGCAAACTGATGTAAGAAAAACACAAACATGCAAACGCGAAATTTCTATCGTATTTGAACCATTTATAACAAATTTTGCTATGTCCTGTATTGCTGTTAGAATGACTATTCACTGTGTATTTGATATCGGAAAAAAGTATAACAAAAATAAATAAAGACCGAAATCAATTATAGGATCGTTGACAACGGAAAGTGTCACTTGCGATTTGGAACTTATTTAGTGATCGTTTATGACAGTCTTGGAAAAAAAATGGAAAAAAAAATATAGCATCAAATATACATCAAAAAGGATGATAGCGTTGGAATTGGATGTAAATGAATTATTCCAAGTTATGTCTTTGCTTTCCTTCGTTATTATTTTTATGTCACCAAAGAGCGTTGGCGCTTTTAATTGCCTTCAATGTAAATTGCAACATTTTGCGGAGTATAAATATTTGATAGCTTTTCGAGAGGAACTACACTGGATATTTCGGTGATTAAAGTGTGCTCTGGGACATTTCTTCTTGTCAATATGATCTTGGTATAATACACAGCCTGCTCTGTTCAATTGGTCTCGGTATATTGCACAGTTGCAAAAAAAATTGCATGTTCGAAATATGCAATTTAATAAACTAATAGTTTAGAAATAAACAAATCAAATAATTTGAAAAATTCAAAAAATTCAATTTCACTTTTAAACAAGGAAAAAACTGTTAGTATGTGCCATGGAATAATTAAAATTGTTTTATGACATTGGCAAAAAAACTTTAGCAACTTATTTTCAATTAAAATTCAAACCACATTTCCGCCAAATCCTTCGGTATGTGTGTCTGTATTTTTCTGATTTATTTGTGACATGCATGCATCTCTTCCTCTTCTTCCGGCTTTGAAAGTTTTTAATTAAAATGGCAATGAAAGAAGTTAACATAAGAGTGAATTAACTTGCAACCAACTTACTTTTGGTGTTTGTACACCAGATTCATTGATTTGAGATTAGAAGGAAAAGAAAATGAGTGGGAGGAAGAGACGAGAGATGAATATAGCCTAAATAATTAAAACCAGTAAATAAGATTTGAATTAAAGCCAAATATATAGGCGTAAAGATAATTTTTCAATAATTTTTTAATTTGTTTATCGTTTTATTGTCTAATTCAAGATAGAAATTTCAGGTATGAAAAGTTTTGGAAGTTTTTCACTATTTTAATTTTTGTAACAAAGTTTGCTGACATCAATCAAATTTCTCTTCGCACTGTTCTAAAGAAAACTTTCAGCGTCGTTTCCTTTCAATCAGATAATAAGCAATCAAAAACTATCAGATCAGATTAAGATGATCGCAAAATGATAATAACTGAAGTTATACAAATGGATAATTATCAAATGATTCTGAGTTGCCAACAATATTTAAGTACTTATATGGTAAATAAAGTAATTACAAGATGATGTTAATTTCACAAACCGATTTACCATTGCGTTTGTAGTTTATAATAAACTAATGTAGTTAAAACAACCACGTTGCAACAACAAGTAAATCAATCAAATGATAATAATAAGATACCTGATCCTAGCAATTAAAATGATCATAAAGTAGTAACTGCAACTGTTGCATAAGTGTGAAGTTGTATTGAGATACCAATGCTTACCTTGAGCGAATCTTCGATACCATCGAATTTATAGATCAAAATGTAAAATGGTAGAGATGTATGTAAATTTTAATTATACAGTGTTTTTTTGTTCAAATGCAGCAGTGTAGGAAATGCAAGATATCTCAGTAGTTTAGCCTGTATGTTCAGTTATAAGAACACCTTTTTCGATCAAAAGTTGACTAAGCTAGTTGTGATAATCCATTCATGTCCAACTATTCAATAATTCATTTTTTTCATTTTTCTTAATTACAACTCGACGTAATGTGCGCACGCTCAATCATCCATCACAAAATGAAAAACATCCGATAAATGTTTGAAATGCCATTGACATTACCATATGAGCGTGTATGAATGGCTTTGTCCCTTTTACCAACTTTTTGACAAGATTAATTGTCGAATTGATTAAAATATTCAGTTGGAGAAAAAATTGAATAGAATTTGATTTTTTCAAATTATTCATGCTAATTTTTTTGTTTTCATTTGTCAATAGTAATTTGAAACCTGTTGCATCTGATCTTATCTGATATTTATGAAATGCTTGACATTGAATACAATCCGATAAATGTTTCAAATACTTATTTGTTGTTTATGAAATGCTCGATATTGAATATAAAGTTACGCAATGAATATATCGCTGTGGATCCTGAATGATTGCTGGATTTTCGGAAATACCTGCCACAAAACCATAAGCTTAAATTATTTTAAGATCCCAACTTACTGTTGTAGTTTTATTTTTATTACACACACATTTCATTGCAATTCTTTCCATTTTATATTGACATATGATTATACTGATGCAATACTAACTTAATTGCTAGCAAAATTATATCCTTTATCGATCTCTAATCTAGTTTTACGCTAGACTGATGAATGAACAAACAATTATGATAGACTCAATTTTTATCAATTTGTATCACTTTCCTTCAAACGATTTTGTAACAGGTATTAGCAAAAAGCCAGCATTCATTCAGGATTCACAGCAATATATTCAGCGGTATAACAGTATATTCTCAATTTTTTTAAATTTTAATTTGATACATCGCAAGCGAACCATTTTTATCACATTATATAACTTTCTTCCAAACTTGTTGATGCAATTTTATTTTTTATAACTTTTCAATTTTTCAAAGTTATTTTTAGTTGGCCTGAGATTGAGCTGTTTTTATGACAATTGGACGAAATTGATGGAGATATATGTGAAAAGCATATGAATAAGGCTTTAATGATCCTTAATTAATTTGATAAGAATACGAGAACTTTCGACGATAAAAATGAAAGTATACTTGACGGGGCCATTACTCTTTTTACTCTTTCATCACTGCGTTTTTACGTTCATGGAAAACTAGGTGTTGAATCTATCCATTTAAAATTTGTTTAAGTTTTTCATTTTCAGGAAGTAAAATTTGCTTTTAATTTAATTTTCTACAATAGATTAAAGCTAACCTTAATTTAGCTTATTTCATCACAATTGTAAAATTATACAAATTATTTGATTCCATTATTAAATCAAATTAATTGCTTATACTTTATTATTTCATTTTTGGACAGTACATACTGCTCTTTCTTTTTATCTGGAATAAATCAAATCACAATTGTCATTCTAATAATAAAAATATCAACCGCGTAATAATTCCAATCTTATAATTAACTAATTAAGGCTCCGATTTTATCCTCTCTTCCTCTTGCTTTCATGAAATTAATGCAGAAGTTAAATATGATAATAATTAAATGATATGTCAATCAATTGATGAATGGCTGCTATTGTAATCGAAAGCAGTGATGCATTCGCATTGATTAATAAAAATTCTAATAAAATTGTTGACATTATTCCGGAATTATTTCTTTCACCCCTCAAACGAATGATGCCGATGTAATTTGAAGTTAAACAATAATTAATAATCCAAACCAAAAACTGAGGCTGTTTTTCTGCGGTTCGGAATTATTACTGATGAAACATATTTACACGGTTGAATGTTTCTTCACCGATCCCTTTGCCATCATCATTACCTTTTTCCTGTTAGTGGGACACCAGTCGCCGGTTATCTCTTTTCATTTCAGCCGTGGCACCGACTAATTATCATATAATAATGTGCACATTAAGTATATTTCCTGGCGATAATATAAATCATCAAAATACACGTGAAGGATCACGTAATGACTCATAGCATAATATTAGCAGTAACAGTGTTTATTTTTAATTTAAGAATTTCTAATAACTGAAAAAAAATATCAAAAAACAGAATTTACCTGGGAATTCACGTTATTGTGTCCCATTAGCATCTTCGATTTAAAGTTAAGACATACTCCATTTGACTTAAAGCTAACTCTCTTTTTTTCTCATTTTTTTATTGTTATACAACAAACTTTTTACGGAATAAAATGTTTCATGAAAAGTCACAGAAAATTTGCAAAATTTGGTCGATTTCGGAATTAGATTGCAAAATGTATTTGAAAGAGCAAGAAATGATTTTCTTTAATTCAAAGTTTCAAGATCAACCTGCTAAGTCTCTAAATTTCTCAATCCGAATGTACAAGAGGAGATTCAGCACTTAATAAAAAATTAGGTGGTTTTTAATGATATTAAAATCATTGTTCAATTAATTTCACTCAGCATTTAATTATATTGTTTATTTCTAGGATAATAAACCAATGATTCTTTTTTTCAAACAACTTCTTTTGATATGATGCCTTGAACAAATTTTTAAATGGCAAACTGTATTACTTTGGATTGAAAATAGGTCCTGTTTTCCTCTCCAATTTAAAATATTTATTCAGGTCTAATTTTTTTTGGTAAAAACATTTTCCAAGATCAAATCAAATTTCCTTTCAAAGAAATATAACTTCCAGTTTGCTTCTTCCATATTTAATATAACTCAATCTAATTTAATTCAATTTCCTTTATTTGCCAATAACTTTTAAATTCGAGTCGTTTTCAGTTTTCTACAATTGCTTTCATAATTTGGTGATTCTTTAGAACAATATTTCCAAACCAATGCTCCATGGATTACAGATAATCCGCGAGGACTAAAATATAATCTGCAAGGATAATGGCTCATCGAGTAGAAAATAGACGAGAGCTGTTTTCTTTTTAATTAATGTGTTAAAAGTTTTCATCGCAGTGTATTTTTAAAGTAACGAGATCTATTTTGTTTGAACCTTATAGTCACTGCTACAGATAAAAAAGCCAAATGATCTCTGGTCAAGAAAAGGTTAAAAAGCACTACTACAGAAAATCTGACATTAGTTAGCCATGAAAAGCTATTAGCTAAATTTAATCTATTACAACTTTTGTCCCTCACAGAGTATCTTAAAATGATGCTAATTCGTATCTTTCCTATATTAAATATTTCGCTATTAAATACCTTTCCTATATTAAATGTTAAAACTTTTTAACATTGATGATTAAATACTTAAGATTTGATCATTATACCTTTAAAATGTAATATTTTCGAAGAAAGAGAAAACAAAAAAAGAAAATCAACAATGAACAATATAGCAAAATATGAAATCTTTTAAAAGAACAATAAGAAAGTTGTCTGATCCTTCCGAATTGATCAAACTTAATCATCAGCACATTCCCAAATTATCCATGCAATTCTTTTTATTATTGACTTAGCTCAGACGGAGCCACTTTGCTTCTCCTCTTCAATCATTCCAATGGGCGCCAAATTGTCGCTAAGAAGTACGGAAAGAAAGCCGAAAAATACCATCATTGTAATAAGCTATTCAAGTGATGACCTACTGACAGCAATCTCCTCTAATCGATGACCTTTTATCCATATTCAGTGGTGAAGTACAATAATCATTTGCAGTCACACTTTAAGTTCACTTGAATGAAAATTCATTCAACCACAAACTTTTCCATTGTTTATAATTACTTATTTATGTTTACAAATCAATATGTTTTATGTTAAAGAGCGATTGTCCTTTCCTTCTGTCTATTTTCCTCTCTCTCAAATGCTTTCTTGTGTTTTTATCTCACAGGACAAATTTATTTTTTTGAACTTTTGATAAAAATAATCTTTATATGAATTCCTTTCACTATTTCAGCTGCTCCAGCACATTTCTGACATTTTAATCAAATGTGAAATTTCATTCAAAATGTTTATTTAAGCATATTTTGATAAAAAAAATCTGTATAACAGTTTTCTATACTTCCTTATTTGAAATTTTCTCTGACGAAAAAGTTTCTAAAATTTCGATATCAATTCTTGAATTTAAGTCACATAATTTTAATTTTAATCCCTTCAACAACCGGTAATATTGTTTATTAGAGATAGTTTTCCTTATTTATTTTTGGAATAAGAACCTCCTCATCAAAGAAAACAATACTATTTATTAGATATATCTTTCTGTTTAATGCTTAATGGAATTAACTCAATTAACTCAACCTTACTGTCTTGTTAGGCTTAATTAGAACTTTCTTTTTTTGACCCTATTTTGGTTAATGCTGCTTTTACTTCAACTTAAATGGCTTAACTAATTCCAACAATGTACCGAAATATCAATAAATTCAAGATTTTTGCAAATTTTTCGAGATGAGTAATTGATTTTTGTTAAATGGAAAAGTGTGAAACAGATGAATTATTTGCATAGTTAATCACTCGCATTTATCCTTTCATTATATTCTCGACAACTTTTTTTTCCATTTCATAAATTTTTTTCCTTTTTTTAAAACCATTTTGATAAATAATAAATAAAAGATGAAGTTGCGATTTCGACCTCAACAAATAAATTAGTTAGGAAAAGCTTAAATCTCAACTGCACAATTATATTTCTCACAGTTCCACTTCTTTTTCACTTCTTAATTTTTAATCACTACTTAACACAACCAACAAAAGTAAGAATAAAAGAAGAAAAGTAATACTTGTTCAGTCTAACATCTTCCTCATTTTTTCTTTTCGCTCATCAATAAAAGTTCATTTTTTTTATTCAAGCACACTTTGCTTCTGTTTTACCTCTTTCCTCCCTCTCTTTCTCTCCTTCTCTCTCTCTGCAAATAATTTCATATATTATATTCGATGAAATTGATAATTAATTATTTTACCAATTTTTTTTCAATTCTTCATAACAAGAAAACGCTTTTCAAAAAATTTATCCAATCTTATTCAACAAAATAAAAGATTTTAAAAGTTTATTCAGAAAAAATTTTTTGAATAAAAGCATTTATGCTATAAATGTTTTTTTTATTTTCGAAAATTGTTCTAACATTTTAATGTTCATTGATAATTACATATAGGCAGAAGTTAGGAAATGATAATATTAATTTCCTTGCATAAAAATTGCGACATCGATTTTTTCCTGAAAAAATGTTTTAATTTTTTAAATTGATTGGTGCTTTTTAAAATTCAACGTTTTTTCTTTTTACCTTATTTCGAAATTTTACCTTTATCAATAAAGATTGGTATTTTTCTTATCACTGATTAAATTCATGCTTTTTTTGAAAAATCTTCAGATGAATTGGTTATTTTTAATAATTTACTCGCATGACAGTAATAAAACAAACGAAATAATATTTGGAATTACAGTTACAGTTATTATGATTATAAAAATTTTAAGTTGATTACAATAAATCATTATTTACTTCTGCAATAACTTTTTAATTAAATAGATGTAATTTTTGCATTTCCTCTATCCATTTACGAGCGCCCATTAATATTTATGACCAATGAGACGTAAAAATCTTAGGTCAGCCTTTTACTATTCTTTTTTGTGGAGATGGGAACTTTTGATAGAAATTGCCACCAATGGGTGACATACACATACTTACTTGCCCGTGATCGTTAATTGTCCTAATAGATTTATGGGATTGCATTGAATGATAAGATCCTATGGCTGTGAATTCTAATAGTTCTCGATTCGTCATCATCATCATCACCATTGCCAATGATAATCATTGTCATTTCTAAAAAACAACAGCTGTTGATAAAAGACCATCATATGATTGCATTATTGTTTTCATAAAAATTATTTGTCTCGCATTATTACTTGCTTAGCTATAAAAACAAGGTATTTAATTGCTGTGTAAATGAAAAAACTGTACTATTATTCTGACTGTTTGAGAATATTTTGACCATAATATATGAAAGCTTCTGCAGATTAATTTTATTGAATTTAATACCATTTAAAAAACCAATTAAATAAATCTCCCCAAAACTCATTACATGTCCAGCATTCTCTTTATTTTTGATTAATCTAACTGAATTTTCTCCGTTTTTCTGATATCATTACTATTCATTTATTAATGACCATTTCAATATACTACAGTTATTTCCTTTTGCATCCTACAGTAATATCAGTATAAACATCAATACTGATGAATAATTAATGATAAATGATGGGAATTGATTTATCAATAATGATAAGCGACATCGATTAAATAATTCATTAATTTTAAATTAAATTTGATGTAAACAAGGAAAGAGGAAAACAAAAAAAAAAGATTCTATTGGATAAATTGCGTGATTCTTTTTCTTACTGAGTAATCTATTACTTATTTAAAATATCATAATAATATGCATGCAATTTAACTAAATCGAAGCAAGCAATATGCTATTATCAATGCTGGAAATGGAAATTGTCATTTATCACTACTGTTACTTCTAAATGTATTAAGCACATTTAGAAAAATTTATTTATTTCCTTTTGGATCTGAAATTTTATTTCGTTCTTTTTTCTATGAAGAACATTCATCAATTGATATGCAAAATATGTTCCCTTCTTGACCCCTTGGTAACAAAAAATGAACCCATTAGCTGTGGTCATCTTAAATGTGCCATTTATGACACACATGATAGTGCCATGAATGTCGCCTATTCTGTCATACATTTCACAACGCGAATTATTCTTTCCCTCGTTTTTCAAACCTCAATAACATGCCAAATTGCTATTAGAACGATACTATAATTTCAAAATTATTTTAAAAAAATATTCGCAAAACGCTCTTTCTATTTGAAAATTGATTTGTACAATTAAAATGCATTTTTAAATGTGTTTTGAGTTTTAATTTGGCTAAAAATACATTAGCAAAAAGCAATTCTATGGCTTGATTTGAAATATTGGAAATGAAAGTCGTTTCCATTAGTTGTTTTTAGACTTTATAATTGTTAACAGTTTTGATCGTAGCAAATCATTAATTTGACTGGCGTTTTTTCTCTTCTGCAAAATTTTGGAAAATTACATAGATGAAGTTAATTAAGAAATCGTGGAATCAAACTTAACACATAAGATGGTAATAGCGTAACGAATTGAACTTTTTCCCGAAAAATACAACGGTTGAGCAAATCAATTTACAAATTGTATTGATCACATTTTTTAAATTTAAAACAAAATTTATAAAATCCCTTTAAAATTTGAATACGTTTGTTGATTATGGCATGCAGTTGCTTCAAAGTATATAACCAAATGTTGATTATTAAAATATATAAATAAAAGATGGTTGGAGGATCGGATAAGTGCTGATCTTAAAGATATTGTGAAGGTTATACTTTCTACCATTGTCCACCTATACAATAACTGTAATATCTGTCACATTCACTCATGCCAATTTTAGTATAAATGGGAAATTCATGGATAGGTTTAGACAACAGAACTCAATTTGGTTTTATTTACAACTTAATGGAAACTTCGATTGTACTACGAGGATAAAATCATTCTCATTCATTTACAATTCTAATTCATAACTTACTATCCATCCGATACCTCCTATTATTGCTTCAACAAGACAGGTAAAAATCATCATTTAGAATTTTTCAATTTGCGCCTCATTGAATTTTGCTCAGTGGTCAGTTTCCGCCCAATTAATTTTATTTGATCAAATAAAATTATTGTTTTTAAAAAATCTTTGAAGTTGAACTTTGCTTGGAAACCGTTCACCGAAACAATAATGGACCCATCTGGACTGATCACTTCCAACTCTTGACCATAATTTTAAATTCAGAAAAGTTTGCTTCAACAACACAGATAAATCATCACCTGGCGCAAGCCGGTAAACTGGAAATTATGCATTATGATTGTATATGTATGTTTAATTTTTGCTAATAGTTCAAATATTTTATGTATGCCATGCAATAATGATGATTTTTGACAAAAAAGCGCTATCAACCTTTTGTTTTTTTAAAATTAAAAAGAAAAAGGCCACGTTTGAAATTCATAATTCTTATTGCTCAAGAGAAAAAATTTTATTTTCATCTCAGAATTTCCAATTATTTGCGACAAATGATTTACTATAGTATCGACATGCATTGAACCCGTTTTTAACTTATTTTATTAAAAAGTGAAAAAAAGAAATTTTTTTAAAATTTATTTTTAATTCATATGTTACATTTCTTCTGCTTAAGATCTTTTTTGACAGGTTTTTCATTTAAATAATTTAATTAGTCTGTTTATGTCCGTTCATATCTGTATGCGTGCGTGTGTGTGTGTGTTTGTACTTTCTAATTTGTCTATTCTGAATATGAATTAACACAAATCATGATTGATTATCATTTGGAAAGCTTTTTTCATTTTAATAAAATTTTGCAGTTTATTGCTTAGAAGTTGACTTTCACTCTCTTATTGTTTGCAATTAATTTCTTTGTTCATTACTTCTTTCTCCTTCGCTTCCCTATTCTTTAATTGTTGTCCGATTTTGCTAATGTGATTGGAAAAAAAACACTTAAATGATACATTTCAAATTGAATTCTTGGCTTGAAAATAATTAAAACGTAATGAGAATAATTTCTGAGCTTTTTTATGTAAGCACATTTCATTTGAAATTTCTATTCATTTTATTCTTTTCTGATGCATAAAAGTTAATCAGCTTCTTCTAGAAAATATTATACCTATCAGTTCTCCTGGAATATTTCGTTCTTATATTTGCATGTCAGCAGTACTTGTTTATAATATTTTACTTGTTCGTTTTTGGATTGTTTTGTGCAAAACAAGTTTGAGAAAAAACCAACAAAAGTTTACAAAATGTTGGAATAATTAGACCATTTTTATTTCATTTCCTTAGAAAAACAAGCAAAAAAGAAATTTATTTTTAGCGAGTGATTTTTGCTTTAATTAATTGTTCGCACTTCCAGTCATATTTAAAAAATTCATTTTCTTTTTTTTTGGTTTCCGACCTAACAACTTTTTGTTTTTGTTGCCATCATTTTCTTTTCATAAATTTAGAAGAGAAAAAAAGAACTTTTTTTTCCATCAATGATTATATTTAAAAAGATTACTTAGAAAATAATATGAAATTGAATAAAGAAATTGGAAAACTTTATTGGCAGTTTTACGACTTTTTCGAGTTCGTCCAGAAAATATTTCAAATTTAATTCTGGCACTGCAAACTTTTCTCGTAGCTGATTTCTGTACTATAATTATCATTTATTAAGAGCGCATGATTCATGACTTGATCTTCTAAATTTATCGAAGAAATATATTCAAATTCAAACTTTGGAAAATTTCTCAAATATTCGAATTAATTTTGAAAATTTTGTCCATTTCCTTTTCCCATTTACTAAAGTCTAACGGAGATAGATTTGAAATTTTATAAAATTCTAAATCTGCTTATTTTATATTGCTGTAAAAAATTGCAATAACAATTTTCACATCCCATTTTAGCTAAAACTTGATATAAATTTTCAAAATTATTAAATGTTAAATATTTTTTTGACTAAAAAAAACGAAAAAAATCCTTTTCGAATTTCATGATATGACGGCAGAAAATGTTTTTTACTGCGGTATTCCATATTCCGCTTATTATTGAAGCAAACTGAGAAACTTTTATTTTGAGCAGAGAAAACAAGAAATTCTTATCAATTTTTTAATTGCAATTGCACAGAAATAAATCGTTTTTTTTTTTGAATGAATCAAAAGATTTCTACTTTCTATGCGATGAAATGAGCATTAATCAGATGCTTAATTATTTATCATTTCTCTTACTGTATTGAATTCTTTGTGCTTAATTTCTTTCTTCTATTTATACATTCAGCTACTTATTGAATAAAACAATAATTACATGGAATGTTCTAGCACAGTCGATTCACTGTCACCGAGAAATACTTGGAATATTGAACCGCTGGGATGCTATCATTTGCAAGCATTTTCGTGACGATTGACATATTTTGGACTTGTATGCTTAATTATTCATCTGTCATCGTTTTATCATTGTCGCTATTAACCTTTGTTTATGAAAATAGTCGCCTAATTATTCATTTAAATCGATTTTAAAATATGAAATTAATTCTTAGCTCCGATTGATTCCATACTGAATTTGATAACATTCATCACTACCTTAATGAATGAAAATGTTCGCTAAATATTTTGCAAGAAAGGATTAATCAGATGAATTAGCAAATTTCATGAGAATTTTCTCCAATTATCTTTCGCAAACAAAAAAATATGATAATGTCATCAAGTTCATATTACTTGTCAAACTTCCTCACCCTCACTTTCTTCTTCTACAATTTTCATTGTACATTTATTTAAATTATCAATCATTATGTTCTCCCTACATTCCGCTATGACATCATCTACGTCTTTGAAATCTTCAAAATTAATTTCAATTTACTTGGAAAAGTTTAATTGAACAGTTCATTTACTCAATAACTACTTTAGCAGTGTTGCGGATCAGATCAGCACTTGCTTCCACAGCGGATGATAAAATCGTTCTGTTACTTATAAGAAATGAATAATTTCTCTACCATTTCCATTAAACTACTTCCTAATTTTTGAATTATTTAATTACATACTTACAAGAATAATAAACATATTGAAAGAAATATTTTAGATGAGACTTTCTTCTATTTTGTTGTTATACTTTGATCACTAAGGAGTCAATAAATTTAATATTTGAACATTTTGAATTTTGAAACTATTTATCAAAGTTTTCATTGCACAAATCTCATTTTTAAATTGCATTGATAAGTGTTTAACAAGTGACTTATTTTTTCTAAAATTCCATTGCAATGGAATTTAAATTAAATTCATGAAAAAATTCTTTTAAATATTTCATAGTTGATATACATAAAATAAAAGTTAAATTGAGTGGCAGATCTCCATTCCATTTCCATGTCATTTCGTGGTCACAAATGTTTTCCATAAAGTTATTGGAAGTCAGTGAAGTTGAGAATTAAGTCATTGTTTTGATGTTGGAACTTCTATTCAAAGATAATTGAATTTTTTCCATAATAACTTAATTATCGAATTTCCAATTTTGCTATTCCACTTCCGACAAAGTAATCAACAGCCCGAAGATATTATTTTTGAAATGTCAACGCGTTTTAATTCTAATTAATTATTTTTAACCTATTTACTATAATTAATTTGATAATGGAGTTCTTACATTTATATCAAGGAACTCCATTTTTTTTACGAAATATTGCAATACTTCATACGACCTCACTTGTTTTGTAAATTTTTGTTTCAACGATCTTTAATAACTGATTGTTTGAAATTTGTTGTTTTCGTTAAATTCAGTGCAATTTGTGTAAAATTTAACTATTGTTAAACGAACTTCGCATAATAGCTAATTTGTTGACCTTTAATTAGATGTGGATCATTCATTAATTAAGGAACGCACACGTATGCGGGAAAAATTACGCAGTCGGACAATTCATTTAATGTAAATTTGCTGTAATTGATATGCTTTCCATATGTATATGGAAAGCTTTATTTGTTTGCAACATAATTTTGGAACCTTTAAATAATTTATTTAAAGATGAATTGAAAAGATAAAATCAAGAGTTTAAGATCATTGATAATTAGAAAATAAACTTCGTCCTTAATATTATCTAATGGTACTGTTTTTTCAAATAATACTTTGAATAACCTTATTTAGTTTAAAGAAAATTAAAACTTGCAAAAAATGATTTGTTTTTCAGAAACCGGATATCTAGCAGATTCACATTCCGCTGCTCATTAATCATTAAGTTTTTTCATATTTTAATAATTAAACTAATTTATGCCAATTTTTATCGTCATTATTGTGAATATCAGAGAAAAAGAAGATGAGAAAGAGACAGAGAGAGAGAGAGAGGGAAAAAGAGATGAAATGTTGGGAGGAATAAATATTCTCAGATCACTGAAATGGATAAAAGGTTTTTAAGATTAGGCGGAGAATAATATAGGAAAATAATAAAACTTGCAGAGCTTATCCAACAATTTTCCTCTTTCATCTTTAACAACTGATACCTTTGTCTTGTTATCATTGACCCGTGCAATATAGTGCTGATGCTTTTGTCGCAGTAAATAATCCCTTTGTTTATATAATAGCTTTATTGACTTTTAGAATATATTTGATTCCAAAAAGAAGAAAAGAAATGACAGGTAAAAGATTTTGTAGAGAATTAGAGAAAAAAATGATATATGATGGATTTCCTGACCGTACTACAATCGTTTTACGACCGGTGAAAAGAAAAGTAAATAGCGCGACATCCTATTTGCAATATGAACCACTCCTACTTCTCTTTTATCAAATCAGTTCTGTCTCTGACCATCACAGTCATTTGTTTGTTCTTTTCAAATAGCTGTGATTATCTTCCTAATAGTTTCAGATTCGTCTTTCTGGTTTTTCTATTTCTTATTTACAGAATAATCTTGGAATATTACCATTTGTTTGATTTCTAGAAAAACCCAGAAATTTTAGATCCAAAAAAAAGTTTTTTCTTTTTTAATATCGATATCGATTATACTTAATTTTTTAATTTATGAAAAAAATTTTAGCATAGTGGAAAATGTAACTGTAAGTATTAGGGCAAAAAAAAAAAAAAAAATTAGATAGAACGGCAGCTTTCTCATTGTTATCCCGAACTTTTGGTCATCAGAGATAAGTGTCTCATCGTTTCATCTGGTGCTTTATGGCTCTTCGTCTAATTGTCAACTTTTTACGGTTATTTTCTGAAATCCTCAAATATTATCATTATATTTTTCACTATATAATCTTCATATTCGTTTTTCAGCACAACTTGTCACATTACCTTCCGGATATGAAGAAAAGAAATAATCATAGTGAACCAAATATAGCTTTCTTTTGAGACCATTTTTTACATTTCTGTTTTGCTGGGAATGTATTTTTACGATATGATTTCATCGACAATCACAATTGCATCGGTTTGTCAATGATGCCCATCGTTGATGGATATGCCGGAAAAAGAAGCCATCAATTCAGGCTGGCCTTGAGTAAGATGATGCTTGCATGCATTATGTCGGGTACTTCGAATTGGATGATGCATGCATTCTTATAAAAGTTTTATGGGTTAGAAATGACAGATTCGAAATAAACCGAATTAAAATAACTAAACTCAAATTTAGAGGCATATCGGTGTAATGCAATTACGCTTGGAATTCGGAATGTACGTCAATCATTCTTATATTTAGTTGCATTCAGTGAATTATATTAAAATTTAACTGTCGCTTTCTGTTGAATTATTTTTTCATATATGGTTTAAAATGTTTGTTAGATAACTGTCTCTTTCTTCGCACGGTTTCAAATTTTCACTTTTTTTTTTGATTTTGAAAATTTAGACTACTGAATCAGTTATTCTATAAATTCTTTACCATTATTGTGCTATTTACTAATTATTATCATTTGTTGGCTTGTATAAATGGATTTGTGAATTCATTATCGCAATTAAAATGAATTCTCAATTAAAATGATATATCTACTATTTTAAACTATTTTATTACTGATAAGAAATGCTGAAAACTAACCCTTGACCTCGAATGCAAAGAGAACTGTAAAATTTTGATTTAAGCTAACACGAGTAGCACTGCAATGAAACTTGCATTAAATGTAAATAAAAAAGAGGAAAGATAATGATGCTTCATTTATGATTACATTTATAGTTATTCTTAAGACATTTACTTTTCTGGCGGAAGTTCCTTTTGCAGTTTCATATTCTCGCCGAACCATATTGTCGCGGAGCCATGCTGATACTAACTTCTTTTATCTAGATTGCAAATTAAACATTAATGCTAGCATTTGCATTGCTTGAAGGATATTTGAAATATTTGTAAAAATATGAAAGCAACTATTTCTAACCCTTTCTTGTCAGCCTAATCGTCTCCAATAGGTTCTTATTAACAAATCTAAACAAATGAATTACTTTTTCTCGTTTGCTGATAATTGTCGAAAAAGTGCTGTCGGATATGTTTCTAATGATGGTCCAGCAAATTACCTCATTAATATTTTTAATTTCATATCATATTTATCCTTCCTTTTTCCGTTTCAGCGAGAGAATTCTTTTTTTATTTGTAATCTTACGTCAAACATTGTTTTAAAAAAAAATAATTGGTGAAAAAAAAATATTTAATTTTTTTGGCAATAATTACACAAATAGAGGTGTTCTTGCATAAGATAACAGTCAGGTTGATGCAATTTGAAATGAACAGGTAATATTACAAATTATTCTGGAATGACCCATGCATGGGGTTTTGTTGTGTGTGGATTCTACACGATATTTACTTTGTGAAATGATCAAAAAATTGCTGCAGAAAGTGTAAGCAGAGATAATTGAAAAACTTGAATAGGCTACATGCAAAATGCATTCGTTCATGCAATGCATTTAAAGTGATACTAAGTGAAAACAAAGTTCACTGTTTATATTAAATTTTAAGAAATTAAGCTATTATTTAATTGACTTGAGCTATCTCACTTTTTGTTCAATGAAATTTTGGTTACAATTTAATCATATTAACATTTTCAACGAAAGATATTCAACGAAATATCTGTTCAATAAAAGTAAGTGAAATGAATTATTCTATTTTTTCCCAACTGTTTTAACAATAAAGAAATTTCTCAAAATTATTTCTTTTCAATAATATTGTTTTTGATCACAATTTTATAACAGCGGTAATCGTAATAATAATGGTTATAATTAGAGATAGTGATAAGTGTTACTATAACTTTCGTTATCACAATCTTTATCATCATGTTATTGATGTTAATATCGATGAGAAAATTTTTCTGACGAAATGAAATTTCATTTCACTTTTTGTTATATGAAAGAAAAGTGTCAATCAAAAGAAAAATGTCAAGAGCTATCTTGGTTTATCGTTAGCCGTTAGCCACATCTTCTACGCGTTTATTTTTATTGTTTCATAAAGATTGACAAATGTATGGGACGGTGTTGTATGATAGAATGGGCACATAAGTGTATGTTATGAAATGGAAGAATGCGATTGATAAATGAATTGAGATATTTTAAAGCTTCGTCTCTGTTAAATTATAGCTCTTACTTATCTTTCAAACTTTGAATTGTTATTTAGTAACTGCCCAGAAATCTATTTTATTGCAACAAGTTAGATTCAATAGTAACATGGATAATATTATTTTGGTTTTTTTTTTTTTTTTTTTTTTTGGATTTTTTATCAAATATATTATTGGTGTCTTAGCCATTCTTTTGAAGGTAATTTTTATTCCATTCATTATTTGCTTGTTTATTATTGCTTATTAATTCTATTTTAAATCGAAATGTTTAATAATTTTTATGCTGTTTATTTTGCAAGAAAGCACTTTCTTCTTTTCATTTCGAATTATTCCTTTAATCCATAACAATCAGGACAATCCAGAATCTTACGAGGCATACCCTGTTACATTGCAAAATTTAAATTTCAGATGTGTTACCAACAACAGCTATGTTTTTATTGGTGGTTTTTTTCTCTAATTATTATTGCATTTGCTGATCGTTTTGATTTTCAAAATCCATCATCATCGTCATCATCTTATCTTCGTAAGTTGTCCAGCAAGAATGGCTTAAACCGTGATCGTGATGGAATGCATCGAATTATAAGTAAATTTAATGTTATTTAGTTTCGACTGAATGTTTAGTTAATATTTCAAAGAGAAATTTTGTAACAAAGATAACGAAGTGAACTATGAACTTGATGATTTATGATCAATAAGTTCTTTTTTTTTTGTTTCGTATTTTAATGCAGTGCATTTGAAGATGACTTGAATAGGTCCTGGAATAAAATTAGTAATTAATTAATTTAGAATAGCACATTTTTTGCAACGATTGCTAATTTTAAAGAATTTAACAAAACATAGATAAGGTTTACTGGATCCAAAAAAGAGCGTTAAATAATATTTCTAATGACGAAAATCAAATTGTTGATTTAATTAATTAGCTATGTCAAGCTGTGTCGGAATTTTTCATTTGCAGAAATTTATCATTATGATAATTTGACTGATTGTGAAAATGCTTGTGAAATACCGTGCAGTACAACATACGTGATCCGAAATGACGTTGATGAACGGCGGCAGTTTATTTGCATGCAACGGAAACCACCCGTCGTTTCATCACTCATTAATATTAGCACTACGGGCATTATTCCAGTTATTTTAGCTTTTACATTGGTTCGTTTGTTTCCTTTTTTTCTGAATAATAAATTTCTGGTTGTTAAAAAAATAGTGATTTTCCATAACGTCAAAATAAAAAAATGAAACTTGAATTTGTATATGTAAAATCCTTTCTCATACAAAATTTAGATAAAATTAAACAAAACTTGCATAAACCTATAAACATATTTTCTACGATAATAATACAACTTGCATGCATGACTGCAATGCTTTCTATGAACTGCAATATAATAAAATGTTCCATGCTGAGTTAAATTTGAACAGTTAATTAATTTCCATTTAAATTTAAATAACATACTGCTTAGATCGTCAGGTATTCCAGATATTATGCGGCATGTTGCTAGTTTTGGGTTGTTGCTGCATTCGCTGTGGTTGCACGTGTTGTCGAAGAATATGCCATTCCAGAAATTCATCCAATGATCCACTGGTCAATGGTGAGTTCCGAGAAACGCTCGATTCCAAAGATATTGGCTATCTGAAAAAAGAAGCTGACAGGAAGATTATTACTGTATAATTTTATTATTTGAAAAAATTTCCGTTTATTTTTGTTTGTTTTTTAGAAATTTAAAATGCTCATCACTATGATATCGTATTGCAAAATAAATTATGTTAAATTGCATTATTAATTATCAATATGTGATTTTTAATCTAAAGTACTGTCTGCTATTTGTTGTCGTAATTCCATTATTTCTTCAGTTTTTCTTAATTGGATAACAATTAAATGATAAAAATATGCAAATATCATCTTCATTTTGTTAACAGTTATTGAATTAACTTCAGACACTTTTATTCCTTTTTGAATTTGTAAAATTTCGGCGACATTAGAATTTTTAACATTACATTATTTGCACATTTCCAATCAGATATTAAATACTTCAAATAATCTCTTTTTATCAATTTGCGGCGTATGTTTCATATATATATGCGGAAGTTAGCTAAGTGATTATCAGTGTCCAATTTTTGGAATTTTTGAACTTAATGTTAATACTAATTTATTGAAGATTGTTGAGCGAATCGTATGATTTCTTTTGAACTTAATGTAAATTATAAAATTGTTGTCACAAATTTCCCCTAAATTGTTCATATTTTTCAGCCTGAAGTTGAAGTGTATTTACATTTTTTTTGTCTACTCATTGATCAATTTATCACTGATGTAATCTATTCATTGGTATTATGGATCAGTTAACATAAGCTGCTTCCTCACTGCTGTAATGTGCATTGATCTCGAAACTATCCGATGGCCAGTTGAACATAGCTTCAAATCACAAAATTCTATATAACAGTTCAATGTAATGTATTCTAATTTCGTTCTTATTTTAATTATTGAAACATCTCTGAAGATAATCTATACAATGTTTTAATTTTCCTCCAAATTTTGGTCCATCGAATAAGTTTTCATTGTACAGTTCTCCTTGATGCATCCATTCACATTATTTAAATTTTATTTTCTCCTTATTATTATTTAATTTTTACAAAAAAGACGATGCATTAAGTATATGATGAGATATTAAATTATTTGAAAAAAAATTATGCAATGGAAATTTGTGAGGAATGTGAGATATTTATTACAATACAGTAAACTAAAATTTGATGAGGAAAATTGACGAAGGTAATTTATAGCTTTGGCAGAAAATAAGCATATGAACAGTCATGCTAACTTATCTCATATATCCAGATATACTAAAATACTGTGTTCATTAACAGAATATCAAAGAAACCGTATTTGTTAATCCGAATATTTAAAAAACGTATGTTAGGAAAACCGATATAATTGTATTACAAAATTGTTCTTAATCTAAATCATTGCGTTATAATTATTTTGATGAAATAAGATTACACAAATATTTTGATTTGAGTTGTTTTTAATTTCTTATTGAGTAGTAAATTTGTAATGTATGTTCATTTCATATAACAATGACTGCATTTTCCCGAACATGTGACATGTGATCATGCTTCCTTGTTTATACCGATCTCCAAGCTGAAGTAAGCTTACTGTTCCTCATCTTGAATTACCTCCTGATTAAAAGCCTTTCGGTACACCCTACTTGGTAATATCATTTTAGGATACCGTTTATCCATGACCAAAAAAGCTTAGCGTATCCAAATTGATGTTAATTTCATATTGAAGTATACTTCGTGCTATGAATTTGCTTTGTTTGTGTGTTTTCTTTTTTAATGTCAGAATTTATTTGTTACGTTTTCCAAAAACTGTTCAAATTATATTATTTTTGAAATATCTCTTTTTGCCTATGTTTTTATCGTTATTTTTCATTATTAATCGATCTAGAGAGCATTTGTTTGATGCAGTAGAAAAGGTCAAAGGTCAACGTTCATAAAAACTGTACAGTGGTACTTTTTCAAAAATTTGAAATTTCTGGCTGCCAGAAACGACATTTTCGTAAATAATATGAATCTTAGTAACTTATTCTATTCGCAATATTTGTAACATATACCTGTACCTTTATGAAAGACATTCAGCGTGGATGATATATGTTTATGCATGTCAACTAAAAATGCAAACTGATATAAGCATACTTATTTACCATCCATTTATCCGTACAGAAGTGGGAAAGTTCAATAATAATAGTTATATATGAAGTTTACATTACTAAAACTCATATTTGTATGTTTGTTCAGGAAAATTAACATTTATTTCATCAAAAGTGTAAATAAATATTTCACTGTATTTGTCACTGATGTGAGATATGTAAATTGTGGGGATTTATTTGTTCATTTTTTTTTCAGATTATCAATTTCAAACGGCATGCAAAAAATCCAAGAATAATATTAGTAGTATTGGTAGTAGTAGTACAATTACAGTTAGTACAATTAAGGAACATGGGACAAAACAAAAGTTTTGCGTAATAGAGATAATTAATTAAGGAATTATTATGCGTCCCCACCAATACTCAACAAAATGATTTATTTATTCATTCATTACAAATTTCCCATGTTGTAGTATCTTTTTAGACCATTCTTTCTGAGGTAACAGAAAATAAGATGAGGAAAAAGAATGATTTTTACAGAGAGACATTCAGAAATAAAATTTTGTTGAAAAAGAAAAATGCTTTAAAAAAAAAGCAAATATAAATATCGGAGCTCAATAGATTGCGGAATTTTAATTAATTAAAAAAAATTGTTCGGCTTATTCTCTCAATTATCCTCCCTTTTCTTTTTAAGGCGATGTGCGAAAATTTGTGTAAATTTTCTTTGATATTTAAATTCCATTTTATTATTAACTTAGTTGTTGCTAAACTGTTTGATGCACGATGAATAATTAAGCATAAATATCAGGTAAAAATCTCAACAATTAATTAAAATCAAAGTGCAGTAAAGCTAAAAAAATTGTTAGAAACAACTACAACGTTAGATTAAAATAATCACTCTGTCACTTTGAACCACTGAAAGATTAAATATGCAAATCCAAAAATATCAGAAATTTGTAAATACAAATAAATGCAACACCAAAATTAACATAGTTTCAACAAAATACTTGAACACTGTTCAGAAGAATTCAACAAACTATCGTAAGCCATGAAATAATTTTTTAAAATCTACAACTTCTGTTTGCGAACATAAAAACAAGAATTAAAAATGTATAAATAACATAAAAATCTGGGATTGTCTGACTTCGAATAATTATGTCTTTACCATGTGAGCAAGCAATTTAACACCCTCATGCTTTGGCTTTTTATAATTAAGATTTTCTAGAAATAGATTCAACAAATCACAAATTTCATTCCTCTTCCAACATGCCGACGTTTCATTGCCAGAAATTACAAGTGGTAAATTATAAATTTAAACGAGTCTGCGAAAAAATATTATTTTTCTTCCATTCCTTTTTTTCTTTATTTTTCATTTTTTTGCTTTTTTTTTTTTTATTTTTTCTTTCCCATTTACTTATTTTTCCAAAATATTCAAAAAACTGATATCTTTTACGAACGAATTACTTTCGCAACCTTAACACGACATTTTTACGGTGTTTCGATTGCATAAAGAAAGAGTAAAAGGAATTCATTTCAGCTTACGACTCGAAAATCTAAAAAAATGTACCTTGGAATAATAAAGGAACATTAGATGCAGTTTTGAAGGCTTTTTAAAAAAGCAATTTTCCAAATTTTTATTCAGTTAAATTGCTCGATCCATTGTACATCATTTAATAGATTGATCGATATCACTTTAATAAAATTGGTATTTGTCGTAACAACGTTAAATTCGGGTGACATAATCATGAGTAAGAGCTCGATGAACGAGACGTTCTAGACTTAAATTTAAAGTATATTAATCTTATTCTGTCAAGAGATATTCACAGGCTGTTAGGCATTGTAAGTGTTCAGAATTTGATATGATTGCAGTTTATTTCAATTTTAAAATTTCCATCCATAATTACAAGAACAGCGTTTCTGCGGCAAATTCTATTCAAGTACCTAAGATGAAATTGAGTTTCAGTAATAATATACTGAATATTTCCTGAATAGAAGACTGCTCTGATTTGATTATCAATATAACAATACAGAATTTTAAATCATTTAATTTTACTTTAAAATTTTGTTAGTCATATTTTCTCTAACCTTCTTAAGAGATTCCAAAAGTGTGAAAACACATTATTTTCAGGATAACACCAATGACACCATAATCAATTTTCGTTGCATGGAAATATCGATTTATCAATTTTTGATTTCTGACCCTATTTTTGAGAAATACGGCATAAACTATAAACGAATTAGTACATTTTGGTGAATATAACGAATTCCGATTTCATAAAAGAAAAATTTTTTTCTTCCAAATATTTGCAGATGAATGTTGAAAGATTCTTTTTGAATTTGATTTAAATAAGGCTTTGTAGTCTTCGTATTTCCGACGTATTTCAGGAAAAATCTTAGAACTCTGTGATACTGAAAAAAATGCTATTTTGAAATTGGTAATTTGATAAGTGGCCACAGAAAGTAAATATCTCTTCTAGCGGTGAATATCGCGGAAAAGTAATATTGATAATTAAGTAATCGTAATCAATTATAAAATTGCTACTTTCTGTGCCGAACTGTTTCATGTAAAACGGTTGGTTAAAAGCGTGAAATAAATTGTATTTTTGAACTTTGTAGAACATAAAATAACGAATGAAATTTACATCCAATAGATATTTTGCAAGTTTAGAACAGAATTTTGCAAATTTGAAATTTGAAATATAAAATTTGGAAATTGATTTTTATTTTAATTCTTCTTTTTTAAAGTTGAATTCTTTTCATCGAATAATTTGGTATTTATGCCTGTGCTAGAAATAAAAAGCTGATTTTTCCTGTTGTTAATTTCTGACTAATTTGCGAATATCATACGTTTTAATGTGATTAATGCAAGAAAGTAGATGGCATTCGAGAAACGAATGAGCCATATTTTTGAAGCGTTTCCAATTTTAGTATATTTTAGTATACGCTGAATATTTTCTGCTTATGGCATTCGACATTGCTACTGACCGCTAGATATAATTTCTAAAATTGTTCAACTAAAAGAATTCTTTTCTAGTTTTAGCTTAAGCTACGTATGAAGCCACGGTTTAATTCTCAGCTGTTCTGTTCCTTATTTATTTCGATGATATGATATCATTTGCTCAATGCAATGGTGCCTATGCTTTACGATCACTTCTGAGTATCTTACATCAGGATGACACGACGCTGACTATCTTCCGCTTATGGCATCCGACATTGCTACTGACCGCTAGATATTGACCGATTCTATATTGATGAGAAACCGCTGCTGGGTCACACATCATTTCTGTAGCACTTCTCATCCGCGGTCATACCCAGAATTGATCGTTTTGTTTTACATCTTGCAGTAGTAATTTTTTTGCAAAGATGAAAACGTTTGTTCAAATTGGTTTATTTGATTTTCTTGTTTGCTTTTTAAGCTAATTAGAAGAAAAAAAAACTTGATATCTTGTTCAGAGTTACACGGAAGTGTTACCGCCGAGAATTCAATTCTACTTTGCTACATCCAGATTTGGTATCAATGTAATTCGCTTTGGTAATTATGTACTGATTCCATATTAAAACTGGCTTGATTATTGTTAAATTTTATCAATTTTTAGTTGCAAATTGGTCGGTAAATCTAAGAATTATAATATGTAATCAACTTTTAAAGTTCCTATTTAGTTCGTTGTGATCTCGCAGTTTCAGCGACTTGTCGGACAAAATGGAATCGGATTTCGATGATTGCATGAGAATTGAATTTTTTCCCCAAAATAAAGATTGCTTATTTGGTTGAGGATTATTCCTTTTCAGCGTTTAGAACGTTGGAGTGTTCGACTTCTTCCGGAAATCAAAGCAGTTTATTCAGTTGCAATGATATCCGTGAACTTCATCTTCCCTTAGTCTATATATGAACTTTATAGAACATTGTATGAATCTAAATAAAAAATTCTGAATTCATAAAGATTTTGCAAATTCTGATTATGCAAATATTTCTCTTCAAATTATGAAAATACATTCATTTAAATATAATAATTAAGGCATAAAAGTTGAGAGTAGTTTGAATTGCATTTATTTTTAACATTTTTTTTTCTTACTATTCGGTTGAATCTTTTCCACTGAGCATTTCGACCTTAAAGATGTTCCGGCGATTGAAGCAAAATGTGATGGTCAAACTGGATATGGCAGAACAAACAGAGTTTGTCTAATTTTGAATCTCTTTCAATATAGTGATTCTAGCTTAAATATATTGTCTACACAAATCTGCCAAAAAACGTTATTGATGTTTTAATTTTAAGTAAATATTTTCATTTTTTAACATCTTGTGTTATAAAATGAAAAACATACAATAGTTGGCCAGTCTCATTTAAAAATTGGAAATTGTCAATAAAATAAAATTCAAAGCATATTAATTGAGAGAAGTTGAGAGCTTTTAAGAATTGTGAAAGATTTATTTGTCATTCTTTTAAGGGCATTAACTTACAATAAAGTGCTACCGTTATGTTTCTCTCTTTGCTTTATTAGAATTAGTAGAAACCCAAAAATGCTTATTTATAATAAGATTACGTTTTTATCAAATAAAGAGAACAGAGACTGTGAGAAGCACTAATTAATACTGATAAGTTGAGCTTTTGTTAATTACATCGAAGAAACAAAACTTGTATAAGGTTTCCGAGTGATGTTACCCGTTCAATTACTTTCTGCGAACAGAGTAAATCGGACGTGACAGCAATCACACGGGCTGTTGAATCGATGATTGCAAATTTTAAAGCCACTGGAATGACACCTGCCGACTCAATAGCCAATGTGTGCAGTGGCTTGGCTGCTAAATCAAGAAACAAACAAGTAATGATTGATTTACTGTGTTAAAAAAATGTGTTCATTTTTGAAGAGTTCATTTTAGCGTTCATTTTTGCTAATCACTTAAATCACATTTAAGTGCTTTAGTTCAATAAATTAATGAAAAACGTTGAAGAAGCACTACAAGAAATTGCGAAAGCGGAACGCTCAACGGCTAAACGGGTGCATGCAAGAAATTTGTCTGCAAAGAATTGATTTGAAAATTGGCAAAATTTTATGCAAAATGCTTCCACAATTTCAAAATTAAAAAAAGTTCCCATAATTTCAAAATTACTTCGTTACCTTGTTAATTTTCCGATGTGAAATTCTTTCCATCCCACAATAACATTCTCTTCCAAATGTTTCATTTTACAGTTCGAAAGATAGGAAATTTTGATTTTGCGCAAAAATAAGAAAAGAAATAAAACAAAAGGAAAATGAAATTTCGACTTTCAAATATTTGATTGTATTGCAGATAGAACTGAAATTTCTTGAATCTTGGTCAAAAACGTGGCTTAAAAAAAATCTGAAAATTTATCTCAGTGATATCAATCAGTTGAAAAAACGACGTCTTGACAAAGATGGCTTAGCCCAAACAGCTAAAAAGCAAATCTCATTTTAATTTCATGCAATAATTTTTGTAAATATCAAAGGAAGAAAATCTAGTTCGCAGATATAGGATGAATACTATTTTGTTCTTACTGTGTTCTTTAAACAACTGTTCACTAAACAATACTGTATGATGCAAATTTCTGTAGTAAATGTTTGCTGTAACAAATAGAAATGAATTTTTAGATGTCCAGAAGATCAAACAAAGCTACAAAAAAGTAAGGAAGCTGATGCACAATATGAGCAACAATTAATGAAAGTTCGACAGAATATTCAAGAATTCTCAGCACATTATCAACAAACTGCTGAGGTAGTAATAGAACTAATGAATATAATGGCGCAACATTTTGATAACTGCACCAATATGACAGCTGACCATTTAAAAAATGCCAATAATTCTTAAGGTTTAGTTTTATTGCTTTGTGACAGTAATGATATTTACTGTGCAGTTCATTTTATCGGTGTATTTGATGAAAAAAATGAAAACAATGGATGGAATTGTGAAATTCTAACAAAATGAATAGTTTTGTGATAAACTTCGACTTGCACATTAAATGAAAATGCGTTAGCCATCAATTTGATATATTCGATATTTATTGCGGCAAGAGTTTCAAAAAAAATAACTTTTCATTGAATTGCATGCAAATTTTTGAGCAAAAATTGTCTATTAATTTATTTTGATAGGGATGAGTAGAACATGGATTCATTTAATTGATGTATCAATACAAAGTCAAGCAAAGTCAATGCTTTTTCAAATGATAACTTGTGATTTACTCCAGTTGCACATTTGACTTCTAATTAATTTGAAAAGTTAATTATTAAATCCGTCACTCGTCCCCCCTGTAAGCATCTCATATACCTGTTTTGACGTGTAATTATGCAAATCAGTGCTATCATTGGCACTAAAGATACTTAATATCTCAATTTCAAATAAAATAAATTAGTAATTAGTGACAGTAATGAGATTTTTGGAATATCACATTTTCTTTCGGATTTAAATTATTTGACTGAAGCCAAATCATTGCCCATTTAGTTTTTGTTTCATCATTTAGTCGTATTTTCTTTTACTCACCAACTTTTCACTTCTATAATTTATGTTTGCATCTTTATTCAGTTTTTTTCCCTGTATTTTATAACACGGATATATTATTATTTATTTAAATCACATTTGCCAGTTTAAATTAAGTTATTTCATTTTTTTCTTCCAGTCATATTGATTTACAATAGCTATTTTCTAATTGAAATAATTTAACGGATCATTATTTCCATTTTTTCCCATATTTCAATAAAAAACATGCCGAATGCAAATGAAACTGTTAAATTTTAGTGAAACCGGCGAATCGATTTCAAAAAAATGAAATCTGACCAAACAGTAAAATATGCCAAACACGCCGTTTTTATTCTTTTTTTTCCAGCTATAACTTTAAAAAAAAAATTTCTGCTCTGGGATACGATCTGATGGAATTCATTTCATTGCTTGTTAGAAATAAACATTGTCACATGCTAATAGCATAAGTTTTTTTTGTAAATCTAAGGCACGATAATGCGTTTCAATAAAGACGAATACAACAAAAATTTAGCTTTCATAATCTATTTAAAAACTCGTCAGATTTTTGCTAATTAAAAATAATTTTTTGTTGTGTAAGAGGATTGCTGAGAAATAATTAATTGTGAAAGTTAAGCTTTATAGCTAATACTTTTAGTTGACTGAACTCAGAAGATGAGTTTTCGGCATTCGAGCGAAACGGCATTTTTTCGGTACGATGGACAGAATTCAATATTTTCATTCTTTAGCGTGAGTTGGGGTCATTTTTGGCAGAGAAGAAGCCTTTCGGAGATGGAATAGCCCATGGGTATGGCCAGGTCCTTGCCATTTTGGAATTGCCAATTTTGTTGGTGACTTAAAAGGCTATTTTATCCAGATCTTTGGATCGATATGCAGATGTGTATGAATATGTATCGTTAATGGTATTGTCTGGTATTGTGTTTGTTCATTGCTTCTTCTTTTTGTTTTCTTGCTAATTGCATTTTACCAAACTTTGATTTAAACTTGAATTTCATAAAATTGACAACGAATTGATCGTTGATTCATAATTATCGAAAAGAAAATATGCTCAAACAAGTTCTTACTGGTTATAAACAAACAAACATTCTTCATGAAATTACGTCATATTATAAACACAGTAATTTTGAAAATATTTCTGCAATTAATTGCTTTCGCCATATTTGACTTTCTTGCGGTAAATTGTTTTCATCTTTGTTGTAAATTTTAGGACAGCAGGAAATTTGCATAGTCTTTAGTTTATAATCAGAAGTTAATATTGTGGCTTAGACTAAAGAAAAGATAAGTTATTATTAAGTAAATAATAAATTGTTGGCGAAAAGACTAACAAAATGCAAGAAAGAAACCAAATGTTGTCTTCCTTCGATCAAATATTTCAAATTTGCTCTGGATTGATGTCACTGCAGCATCGGAATAAAGATTTTGCTAATTAATTGCGATTAATTATTATCATCGTTCAATAAATTACAAGTAGTAATTTGAAATTAATTTGAAACGAAATTTCTGTTAGCTGAAAAGTTAGCCTGAGTTGTACATAATGGTTAACCTGACGAGTGAAAAAGCTGAAATGTGTATGTTTGCTGGCAATTGATAATGAATTTTCTGTAGAAATGATGCAATCCAAAATATTAAAAAAAAATTTCAGATGTCCTCACAAAAGCTATCACATACTCTTATTATTATTATACTTTTTGCAAACTCGTTGTTGGTGTCGTGCCATAAGATACGTGATGCTAACAAAATAAGGTGACAATTAAATTTCCTGATTTCAATTTTTCTTTTCTTTGTTTAACAACAGAAATATTAAAATCAGGCATTAGTTATTGCGTACATATTGGCATACTTTTTCTAGAAAACGAGACAAGCGACAGTTTTTTGGCGCCCAGTTCGGTATGTTATCTGTTCCCTTCTTCAATTTTGCTTGGGGTAGACACGAAAGTGCATGGCATGGCCCATGGAACTACGGTTATGGCTATGGAGCACCGTGGTATTCATCTGGACCTCGTTTTGCGGCAAGGCGGCGATTCTGGAGGAGACGTTGGAGAAACTGGGATGGGTTTCATGAATCTTTCGGAGGTCATGAGTTCCATGACGGTTTCGGAGGTCCACCGTTTCGCTGATGGATATTATTTAAGCGATTTGTTGAAAATCGAAATTCGACTTTTACGGAAACAATATTAATATACAAAGAATGACTGTTTTTTGCGGAAAAAAGCCTTTCTGAATTCGAAAATTTCGAAATAGCAAAGAATATTATTAAATCTTTGAAACATGAAATAAAACGTTTGAATTTGAGCAGTTTCCACTCTCTGCATGGATATCATTGTCGTTAGTGAGAGAGGTAGAGGCAGTGGGAGAGAGCATTTGTAGATTGCTTCTGAAAGTGATGTCATTTCAAATTGTTTTAAAAGCTAAATGATTTGGAGCATCACATTATCATCATTTTATCATCAGCTTATGATGAATAAATATTTTGTGGTAGATATGAAACTAAGAAAGAAACCTGATTATCAATAGTAAGCATTGAATTTCAATGCTTAAATGATGCGAAAAATGGATTATTTGCGAAAGTTACTAAAGAACAAGTTGTTAGCTAAATGTATAAATAATCCCTTTCAAGTAAACATAAAGCAATTAGCTAAACTTTGTCTGCTTGACTCAACCGAAGATTGAAAAAGGTAAATTTTATTTCAACCGTTACAAGGCCAGTTATTTACATCTACCCATAAATTACTTTTACCACTTTACTTTTACCACTGCAAGAGTAATAATGTTGGTTGTCATTTACTTGATAGGGGCTAAAATGAGCTGTAAAAGTAAAAAAGTCTGGTGACAATTATTTTGATGATTTCCATCGAAGCTTTATTTTGTTTGTTACAAAATTGTGACAGCAAGACAAATAAAGTAATGCATTGACAAATGATAATGTTTAACTGATTTTACTGATTATCATTTTGCTCTTCCGAGATTTTATTTCAATTCTCAATGACAGTTCTTCTAATAACTCAGATGTATCTTTGTATTGTTGTCAGTGTTAATGATGTTTCTCAGATGGTTCGATACTGCAAATGGACTGTGTATCTGTTGGTCGTCTTGAATTTGATGATTTGCTTAGAAGCTAAAGCAAAAGAAATTTGGACAAGCGAAACTGACCAGTAAAACTTTCTGCTTAATTGTCTTCTCGTTTTGCACTTTCAAACAGTAAATATTTACGAAGGATTATAAAAAATTGAGTTCCCCTTTAAAAATTGGAAGAGATAGAAGTTAGAAAAATAAAAAAGAAGGAAAAAAGAGAATCAGCAATCAGACTTTCGAATTCGACGCTCGTTTACACTCTAAGGCTGAATTGAATACAAATTCATATCTCGATCGAAATTCATTCTCGAACACCTCCATTGCTGTCTTTCATCTCTTATTTTCGGTTGAAAAATCAATTGTTGCATATTTCACAAATACTTATTTTTGCAGATTGCGTGTAAAGCGGCAATTTCTTGGCTTCTCGAAAGATCCATTCGATTGGTTTCTAGGAAATGGATATGGAAGAAGTTATGGATATAGACGTTTCCTACGTCGACGTCCTTGGGCTGTCAGACGATTTTGGCGCAGACGTTTCAGGAGAATTGGTGATGGATGGTGGTATTAAGCTCAAAGTGATTCTGTGGAATCATATTATTTGTAAGTTTGGGCACATAATATTCGGCAAGGCCACTTTCTTTAATTATTGGGAATATTCATTTTGAGCGAAAGCTAACATTAACAACAAGACAAAGCATAAGCATCAAATTTGCTACTTTGTTATTGACAAATCACTGGTTGTGCAGTAACATAACACATTCGATACGCACTTCTAGAATTTTTTTACAATTTGGCTTTGAAATTCAACCTTTTTTTTTTAATATAATATAAATTGGCGAAAATTTTCAGTAAATGCTATAAATTTGTTAAAAATTATAAAATCAAATTCTATTGTAAGAAATAGATATAATCAATTAATTAGCCAGACAAACCACTATTTGTCATTAACGTGGAAATATAATTGTTTCTACTCATCTTCCTTTTAACATTTTTCAGGACAAAAAAAAGCGGAACGTATGAAAAGTGCTAATTATTTAGCTTTATTACTAACTTTCCTTCCCAGCTTTGTTCTCAGTTGGATTGAAAAACGGCAAAATTTTTTTAATTAGGCAACAGAAGAAGTATTTCACATGATGTCTAATTTAATATTATTCAAAATTCAAATATTATTTGAAATTAATTATTATAACAATGTATGCGTGTATACTTGTGTCGGTGGTATTATTGAAATGTGATATGCAAGTAACTTACTACACTATCCAATTATAATCACTATTCCATCTCTTAAAGTAAAATCTACTACATAGCTTTCCATTGTAAAAAATTAGCAATCAATTAGTATTACTTATTTCCAATTGTTTCGTTACTTTTAATTAATGTATTTCTTGCTAACTTACTTCTTTCATTTTTGATAATTTCTAAAGAGCAAAATAAAAATTTGGCTTCATTGTTGGTTTTGCATATAAAATAATTGTTTACAATGTTCAATTTATCATTTTATTGCTTGATAATTTTGATATTGTAATCAATTTTGTATTCTGTTGATTGTGCACCAAGCAGAATTCTAACAATGCATAATGTATAGGTGTTGTCTTAATTTATTTTATAACGTCCTAATGCTAGAAGCAGGACTATGCTGACAGTGACGCATTGTATCGCGGGATAATGCCAGGTGGAAAGTATGTTAGCATACATAATCCATGTAGAAATACTTTAATAAATCGAAATACAGACTCTTTGTGTTTCCTATATCAAAATTTTCATAATGGTTTTTTTTCATAATAATTTAAACATAAGTAGGAAAAAAATATCATCATAAGAGTTCATTCATTTCATCACAGTTAGTTCAAAAATTTTTTTAGATTTTGCTTAAAGTACTTTGCAAGAATCCATATAAATTTTCACTGGCCAGAATTAGTCGAAATTTTGTCCTTTTTACTTATGAAATATTTCTCATAACTCATTACTTCAATTCATTTGATGCTGTTGTATCTGTTATAAAATTAACTTTAAAATATCAATTACAAAATGATTTAAAATGCTCATAAATTAATTAATAAATCATCAAAATTAAAAAAAAAAAAAAAAAAAACTACCAACTATCAGAATTACACATGTGAATGTTTGGTTGACATTTTTGAAATTTTTACTTACTCATTGATCATAGAGTATTTCACCACTCACAACTGTTTTTTTTTTCTTTTAACTTTTAATTTTAAATTGTGACATTGAAATTTTTAAAAAATGACCACCTTGAATTTCGCGTTTGCTTTTAATGCTGATGAAATTTCTTTGGAATTTACTTACCTTTTCTCAACACAACTATCGGCGTGTCGAATTTAATTTAATGGAGACTATTGACGAGATGTTGGAATAGAATTTAATCGATCCATTCAAACAATTTTTATGACTACTATCCGCTGTCTATAAGAGCATCTTCCAGTTACAAAAGTTTTTTTATGAAACTGAAACGATTCTGTGAATGAATGATTACTTTTTGTCTTATATAAAAAGAATTAAAAACTTACACACACTTAAGAATAATTTAGCTTCTGACTTATTTTCATATTTATAATGATGTCCACGGAACAGAATATCATAAGGTAATCGTTTAGTTACATTCAATGGTTTAATCACAAATTAAGCTGTTTACAATCCAATAAATGTAGCTAATTATAAAAGAGAATCTTATAAATGTGACCGGAGCAATTCGAGCACTAACAGAAATTAAAAATAATTCTGGCCTTTGAATTTCAATAAGACAATCGAAGTTGACGTCGTAAATTCACGTTTTCGTCACACATCCTGAACGAATCTTTCTTTCAATTCAATTCCGGATACGTAAGTAATGACTGAGAATTTGACGATTAAAGCAAACCTACACTTCCCATCCTTCCTTAATTGCAGTTTTCGCTTCGTCGATTTATTTTTCCATCAAAAATTAGGCAAATTACGAAACGTATCGAAGAAGTTATTAATATTAATTTTTGCGAAAAGTCTTATTTACTGGATGAATCCACTGTATCTGTCTTGATTTTGAATTTTTGCGTTTTTTTTTCCATGTGCATGTGCGTATTTATAATTAATTGCAGTTTGTTGTCGCTTTTCTGTTAAAGATGCTGTCGTCCGACCAACTTGCTTTTCATCAATGATCATACCGGAACAAGTTGATAAACATTGTTGTCAAACTTATTTTGTAGAAAACCTCTGTACTATATATAAACGATTTGTTGTTTTTAACCAATTTTACCTCGTAGCTGATAGTGAAACGAAGCGGCAACTGAGGCGAACTTCTAATTATATCATTCAAGAGCTTCCTGCAACTGCTTTTTTCGATTCATCGCGAGATATACATAAAAAACGAAACTGACATCGAAAAAAGAAATTGCATGGCTGATGGTCATTTTCCGTTTCTGTAATAAACTAATTGATCAAAATCAGTCAAGAAATAAACAAGTCTTAATGAAAATAGACTATGTTTGGTTGTATAAAGGACAGTGTCATTGATGACAGTCAGATATTTGCAGTTAGGTTTGGCTAAGGCTATTTGATAATTGCGAAAATGCTGTCCTTAAATTTCCGATTATATCGCGGCTCTTGCAATTATCACTAGTATTTTCCTAGTTCTTCCGATTTCTCTGGGAGTTATTGCTCCCTTAGTATTTTTGACAAATTTCATTTCTCAACATATACAATTTTTCATTTTTTAATCTATGATGAAAACCAGACAGGAGCTCCGAGACATACTAAAACTCTGGACATCAAATATATCTGTTGTGCTGATTGCCTAAATTTTTTTGTTTTCTTGTAATTATTATGTATTTTAGACTAATTCAAGATGCGGGCGATACCATGAAATTGTAAATTATGCAATCGATTTTTGTCTTTACCATATCAACGCGTAGTAGCGAGACACAAATTATTTTACGATTGATAATTTTACGATTATCGCTTTTCATCAAGAATTCTTTTAACAAGGAGATAAGTCATGACAGGCAGAAGTTCTAGCAAATTCAGCATCATTTACTTTATTCATTTTACTAAGGCAGTGATATCAGTGAAAAATTTACTTGTTCCAACAAATTATTTTAAAAAAGGACACCTGTCAAATTGTTTTAATATTTTCATTAGTTATTCATTTTTTATTTTCATTTCGTCAACAAAAATACGACTTAAATTTATTTCACCCTTTCAAATGTTATTTTTCGCCCTTCGTAATTCATTCTATGAATCACCATAACATATGCAAAACTGGAGACGATTTGATTTAATGAATAAGAAGCAAGGCAATTTCATTATATAAAAATTCAATTGCTTCAACGATATCGAGATTCATTGTATTGTTGAGATTTCATATGCTGGAAACTTTTACACAAAGCATCATTCCAAGAAATAGATGGATTATTCCACTGTCGTTGTAGTTGATCGAAATAGGCCCGACGAATGCATTCATCTGGTGATATACTAATCGAATTCTGTTTGCCAAATCTTATGCAATATTTAATGCCAAATAGATGAAGAAGCGAATTTCGAATAGTCTTGCTTGTATACCATAAAGTGATGGCGAGAGCAATTGATACTATGGACAAGAAGCAAGCCTAGAAAAAATACGGTGGATGGCAAGTTACATTGTTTTTCCTCTTTACACATAATATAAGTGAAAGATTGGTTAGGAAAAACATTGTTACAACGGTGGTGAATGGCACCTGTGAACATATACCTGTATCTCAACGTAAAAACAATACGTGATCAGCTGATTGATTACAGTCCAACAATTATCCTTTTGACATGCAGGTAACATCAATTGCAGTAATGCATCGGTTAGGACAAACATTGTTACAACGGTAGTGAATGGCACCAGCATTTTTGAGGTCGTAACATTCTCACGTAATTGATATCGTATACTAATGTTTCCGTTTTGAAGCTTTCGATGGAACTGAAACACAATATTAAATTAAGTAAGGATATCAAGATATTTCAGGAATCCAATGACATTTGACCAATTTTACCGAAAGTTGACCGTAGCAAAAGACTGCATTAGTTTCACTACTCTTGTCCACTTTTTGATCTGTTATCATTATCGTAATTGTTATTATTATCATAATTGTGTAAAAGAGCAGCTCTGTAATAGCGACATATTTTCATTTCAAAAAGAAAAGTTAAAATGTCACCTTTTAATAATCAACCAAAATACATACTTCGAATTTGAATTTCTCTAAATGAAATTCAAAATTGCTCACTAATTTCTTATTGTTATGTGTCCACAGTACAATCATAATAACAAATGAGCAAATCTGAATAGCAATAACACCGAGTTTAACATTGGCCATCGCTTGCGGATTAAATAGTTCGTAGGAGCAGTAGGGGAAAATATGTTTTTCATCGTGATTTTCATAATACATCAAAGGGCCAATCAGAAGCCACTAAAAATAGTCTTAATATCAAAAATAAATTAAAGTATTAAACCGATATCGATAGTTACAAAAACTTAACCACGTTTTTAAGTGCCATTTTCGCCCGATAATTAAGCTGCCGATGAGATATGCGACAGCAGCATGATTTTGAAGAAAAAACAATTACATATTCTTTTCATTTTATTGAGGAAAAAAGAATTCTGTTATTTTTTTACAACATTTCATTGCCAAAAAAAAGAAAATTTTCCGTTACAGAAACATCAAAAAGAAAAAAAACGAAATGTGAATGAAATTTTTGATGTATGACAGAAAAATGTGAGGAAGGACGTTTGAATTTAAAAGAGAAATAAAACAAAAATTGCAGAAGTTTTATTCCTGTGCGTGAAAAAATTCTATGGTGACAAGAAAGTGACAGAAGAGTAACTTGTGATAAAGCCATTGATATGCTAATCCATTTACGCACATTACGTTCATATGTTTGATAAAGAAGCGTCGCAAAAACTCTTTCAATTGAGAGAGAAAATGCCGATATTACGACCATTACTAAACCAAGATAATACACATTGCGTAATGCTGCAAATACAGTAATATTATTTCCATCTAATAATTATTCAATGATCAAGTTATTATACGGAAAAATTCATTTTAATGATACATTCCTGTAGAAAGGTCAAATTTTTTTTTGCGCATTTTTCAACGAGATTTGATCAATTAGTCCAAATTGTTTCGTTTAAAAATATTATTTATGCGAATAAATCTAAATTAAAATGATAAACTGACCAACGCAATCTGAAATGATTCGTAAATGATAACTAAGCGCAAAGCTCTATATCATCCTTTGATATAATCGCTACGAGATAATAGGACGAACTGATAATGTTCCTGAAGTGCAACAGCATGAATGCAAATATCTGCCATTTTAAATGATGTAAACCAGTTAATTGAATTCCAAAATATTTTTATAAAAGATTATGAATTTTTTTTCTCAACAATCAGATTTCTGCTTCTCTTTTCCAATAAAAGTGAAAAACTCAAGGCCAGATGAAAGAAATTTTCCAAAAAAAAAAATAAACCTTCCGTTGACTTACCTATGCAGGTAATAATGATAGCACACCAGAAGCATAGAAAAAGTAATCGCATGTTGAAATGAAGAGTTTTATTGAAGATTACAGCTAATATTGTAAGCAAAGATGTTAAGATAGCCAAAATGCTGCTTAGAAATTCAACAATAAATACACTGGACATTCGTGAATTTGTCACATAAATTAATTTTGTCATTTCACAAATTTCGGATAACATCGATGCATTAAGCATCTTACTGAAAATTTTTCTTCCAGAATGATAGGAAAAATTTCGTTCGTCAATCGTTGGTCAACGTTTATCAATAAGTGTTTATCAGTGGACAGCTTAGTGAGAAAAAAATGAGTAAAAGTGTTTGCTTACTCTGGCGAATTTGAATTTTTCAGTGAAATTTAGAGTAATGACATTAATGCTTAAATAATATTTACATAGCTAATGTAACCTTGCATATGAAAAGCAACAATAAATGATGTTATGGTTTGTTAAAGAAATTTTAGAACTATCCATCTAATTAATCAATTTAATCTTTCCATGAGTAAAACCTAGGAATTATAAATTTAATTGGCTGCGCCCCAAAAATCATTGTAGTCAAAACTTTATATCATAATTGACAATGGATCTTATGAAGATGATTAATGATAAACTAAATTTAAATCTAGCCTTCATTAAATAGAACTCTCTTGATGAAAAGGGTCTTACGTTTTCTCTTTTTTCCGCGAAAAATTCATATTTGCAATAAGTTTTAAATATTAGCACTTAATTAAGCTACAAAGAAGAAATCCACATTGCTTTAAACTGTGCAATTCAGCGTTCATTGATTTGTTATTCTAGTAAAAGTAATAAAATGTTTCGTAACTCAAAAAGCCACAAAATCATGATATGAAACAAACCAAAGAAGTACCAAATTAAGATAAAACATAGAAGTCTCTTAACTTTTCTTTTGTGTATGTTCTCATGAAAATTTCACCCCTGAATAAAATAAAATGCCAAATTTTTCAAATTCTTTCGCAAAATCTCAAGCAGTATTAGGGTTCTATAATGCAAGCAGATATTGGATGATGTTGAAAAGTATGATGAAAGTGTCATCTGACATAATTTTATATTTCAGCTCTCAATTTGGCTATTTAAAAAAATAAAATATGTGAAAAAAAAATAAAACAAATACGCAAAGTGCCGCCATACGTGGTGTTGGTAGCTTAATTGATGAGTTGTTTTAAATTGATAATTACATATAAATAATTAGCCAATCCGTTAATAATGAAATGTGATACTTCAGATTTCAATAATTGTAAAACAAATTGCAGACAATATTTTCAGTTTTTTAATATTTGATTTCATATCTTCACACTGCCAATAATGCATAAGTGAAAAACATAGAAATTTTTACTTAATGTGTCCATGAAGTTCAACTCTTTTAAAATTTAAACTTAAATAGGATAATACATAGTAGATGAATTTGAGCTTTCACCTATTAATATGCGAAATGAGAAGTCTATCCGAAATGATGGTATTTGATAGGAACATTTCGGCATTATTGAATTTGGGGCAAAGTTTGATAACTTTAATATATTTACAAATGTGTTTTGTTCGACGTAAATAATTTTACACCATAAAATTCTTCTGGAAAGTTCACACAAAAATTGCAGCAAAGATGGAAAGTAGCCAATTAAATGGAGAAATAAAACAATACAATGATAAGTGAAAAACTTTCATCTTCCGCCAATGAACGAATGTCGTTTTACGCTTTCATTTAATAAATCTAACCTGTGAGGGCGATTTCTTTATGAGCCACAAATCACAATTTCATCTTTAAAATTCTTTTTTCTTAACTATGTTATCAATTATTCATATTAAGTTGCATTACATACCGTTTTTAATCATTGAATTATAAAATTTGGAATAAAATTGCTTTTGTATTTCATGTTGAATGTGTCATAAACATAAAAATGTGTAATTATTTTAATAAAATCCTTGAAGATTACAAAAAGAACTTAAAGAGGATGTCTACATAAAGCAAGTAATAACATAAGATTAGCCTACGACAATCTTATTCTAATAATAATACTAATTATAAATATACCATTTGTTATTTTAGTAACATTTGTTATTATCTTGTCATTTTCAATTTAATTTCACATTCAAACAATTTATTATTGCAAGCTTCCATTTCTTGCCTTTGAATTACAACAATTACCTTCTTGTCGTCTACATTTCATTTGGAATTGTACGTTAAAATATGAATTTAAAATTTATTATTTCATATCTCTTCAAATTGCCTATTCTTTCCAAGATGCACAGAAAGTTGAGCGTGAATGAAGAGTTCAAAAAAAAATTAAAGTTCGAAAGATTTTGCAAATTTTCGAAACGTTCTTTGTCTGAAACAGCGAAGATTTCGTTGTACTCAGTTCAGGGGACAGATTATTGCTTTTGTTTCGCACCGATTTCTTTTGGAAGAATTTTTCTTCTTTTGATCAATATTTATCAATGTATGCAATAAATGAAAATGTATTACAGTACTTTGGAGATATTTTACAATTCGTCATTGTTTGTACGGGAAAAATTCAAATTTAAATATCAGCACAAAAAAATTTAAGTTAAAACTATTTTTACAGTTGCTACCATTTCAAACGATGTTTCGCTGAAGAGGTCAAATGAATAAATGAGCAAGATCATTTAAATGACACTTTCCCGAAATGGTACATTCTGACATAAACCGATACATTGAATATCTTCCCGATGATTCTTAAAGATATGTAGTGAATGGACATTGTAAACTGCAAAAAGCTTTAATTTCTTTTTCCGGTATGAGCCAATGCAGACAAGAAATTTTGCAAATGAAATGAGACTACAACATACAAATTTATATAAATTTCATACATCTGCACTATTTTTACAATTTCAAAAATTTAAATGCTGAAAAAATTATCTCAGCCATCCATTTTAGCTAAATGTATATTATGAAAGTCAGAGAAAAGGAAGAATTTTAACTTTCTTATTTTAATATGCAACGGATGATTTTTAATTTCCTGGATGGATTTTATTTCTTTTTTCATCGTGCTTGGATTGCTTTTCATTTATTTTGCATGTTGTCTACCATTTACTCATAATTTATTATTCATTGCTTTAAATTAATTGCTTGTGACTTTGATGCTTACATTTGATTAATAGCCAAACAATGCATAATTTCTGCATTTATTTTTCAATTTCAATCTTCTCCGGTGTTGGAAATATTTCTGAAAAATCTTTCTTTTTTTAATTTTAAATTTCAATAATTATGATTTTCATACAAGTAATACTAAATAAATCTGCAATTATTAATTTAATTCTATTCCATATGGTGAGAAAAAATTTTCAACTGCATTTTTTTGTAAATTATTTTTCTGTGTCACTATTAATGAATACAGATTGAAAACTTAAAATAATCTTAGGCGAACAGGAAAAATTAATGGTAGAGACAAAGAGAGAGAAAGGGGGAGACAAAGAGAAAGAGAAAGGGTAAAAAAGTATCATCGGTTAGAATAATAAGTTTTTTCCGTTTATTCTGACCGAATGTTAAATATTTGTTACAATAACAATGAATGAATGAAATTAATATCGTTTTCCAAGTGAAACTCTTGAAATATAAGAAGGAATGAATTATTTATTTGTGTTGCATTGTCAATGATATCGGAAGTGCGTAAATAAGCAAGCTGTCATTAATAATTCCCATGTGATTATGCTAATCACAAAGCAATATTTTACAATCATGCAGCATTTTGTAGATGAATGCCGAAGATGCTCAATTCAATATAATTGATAAAACTTCTCGGTGATATAATCTTTTATAATTCTCCCCTGTCATTTTTTTTTTATCCATTTAAACATTTTCACTAATTATTAATCAGTTATTTTGGGAATGATTTAAGAAATAATACCATCAAAATATTAACTTTATAAAATTACTTTACTTCTAACAGCAATGCTAATAATATTTCGATAACTGGTAATTATAAATGATAAATTTCCGGAAATTTATTTAAATATATATATGTGCTAATATCTAGTGCATTTCCACCGAAGTAATCAAATAAATGTTCCAAAAAAATTTTAATTAAAATTGTCATTGCAAAAATTCATTCACATGCATAATTAATGAAACTTTTGAAACAGCTATCTAAGCGAGTGAGTGCAAAAATGTGCCCAGTACATTTATTGGATTGAAGAATGAAATTAGAAAATGAAGCAAATTTTTACAAGCAGAAAAGTTCTGTAAAATATCAACAGTAGTAGTTCCTGTGTCTCCCAGTTATCTAATAAATCTTATTAACAACTATGAGCATACTTAAAAGAAACAGTTTCATTATTCACTTTTACCTACACTTATCATATCATTCTACATAATCTCAATAACAAAAAAATCTGTTTGTAAGAATTACTGTTAGTAAGAACCGATTGTAAGAATGCATTTGTAAGATTGGAAGTCGATTGTTAGAATTAGCAATAGTGAGAATCGTTTGCAAAAAACTTGAAGAATCGGTATACAAAATTCAGCATCGCTTCCTTTCCATTTCATTTTAGATAATCCAGAAAAAATAAGTACTTCAGGAATGCTTATTTTATTTCATTTTATTGCCTTTTATTTGTTTTCTGCTACTTCAAAATTTTAATAAACAATACAACTAAAATAGATTTCACTAAGTTTCAGACTTACTGAAAATCTTCCATAGCAATCATATCTTTGAGAAAGTGCATCTTTCTCTTTCTTCTGGTTTTGCCATAAACCAAAGTTGAATTTTTAAACGAAACTTTTACTAACAACAGAAAAATTCCTAGAATTTTTTCTTTTTAAAAAAAAAACTCTTTAGTTATGGATTAGTAAAATAAAAAAAAAGAGAAAAATGATAATTGATTTCGTTTAAAATACTGGTGGAAAATTCGTTAGAAATTTCGAATGCTTTTCATTGGGAAAAGAAAACAGAGGTAAGAAAGAAACACGCTGGAAAAAGCGACAGGAGAAAAGAAACGTAACATTTAAAAGGATAAATTTTTCCGTTCTTTTTTCTTGATGGTATAAAATTTACAAATCATAGTTTCTTTTTTCCTGAAGTGAAGCGTTTCTTCTATTATGATGAATTATCGTTGTGGTTTTTTTCTTTTTTGTTTTTTTAAATAAAAACTCTTTAAAATACTGAAAGAAAATCTGAGAAAACTCTATTATTTTTTCAATTTTGGCATTTTGGCAATTTTTATGAAATTTCAGAGAATTAAATCATTTCGACCAGCTAATTTAGTCGTAAAATTATTTGATTATTTGCAAAATTAAGGCACAAGTTTTACAACAAAGTTGTAGGAGATTTGTGATTTTAAATTGATTAGAAGCAGTTAATTGCATTAATGCTATTTGCAACGCTATTATTTGCATATATCGATTGCAAGTGATAATGGCTAAGATTTAATCAAGTCTTTAATAATATTTGTCGTATGCAGTAGTAAAATTTTATATTTGTTATAGTTAAAATCAATGGTGAAACAAACAATGCAAAGTCGTTGTGAATGGATGTGAAAGTGATGATGATAATGGGATTTGTCATAGTTTGAAATGATGCTCGAATATAAGTGTTGCATTACTTTCGTGCTTATTTGATCCATACATAGCAAATTATTCTCTTAGTCCAGAGGTCTGGAATAAATTATGTGGCAGAACATCACTTGCCTGATAAAATGTATTAAAGTTTGTTGCAATTTAAAAGCTATCAGTGAAATGATGTATGATTAAAAGCAATGAAGAGTAATGTTAAAAATTTTTAAATTTCATCCAAAGTATGATAACATTTCACCTGCTGTCCACTTTCCTTTCATTTCGTCAAGCATTTCTTTTACTAAACAATTTATGGCTATTTTATTGTTGAAAGATGAGATGAATGGACATTCTTAATTTGACGAAAACAATGAAAAATCAAATCAATGGTCAGCAGTTGCTGTCCCATCAAATCAAAAAAATAAAGTTTGCAAAAAGAAAGTCAGATATTGCGGGAAATATTTGCCATAGATTTAAATGATAGCATATACTGTTAGTATTATTCCTATTAAGCAATAAGAAATTTTATCAAATTTCTGTTAAACTGTTAAAAGGAAATATTTTCGTAAATAACTTTTGCTTCGTTTTTGTTTTTTCATTGCTTTTCAAGTTTTTTCTTTTTTTTTTTTACACGTAGATTTAGCTGGGATTTCATTAGGATTTATTTTATGTCATCCGATTGACAGCTTTTTAAAAAAAAAAAAAAATTCCTAAAATGAAATTCAATTTTTAATTATCAGTAACAAATGATAAATTTCATTTTTGTCTGTTTACATGAATTGAATTATTCAAAATTTGCTATTGCATATTTTCTCATTCATCATAAATGTTTAACTGTAATCAGCTTATGAGAAAGAAAGGATTGGTTCAGAACTTTGATCTATTTGTTTAATCATTTATTTCATTAACTTGTTCACTTTAAATGCTTATTTGAAATAATTTACTGTACTTAATTATACTTTCCTTAATTCATTACACAAGAATGCTAAAGATTTTGAAATGAAATAATTACGAATTCATTTCTCTTCAAAATCCTTAATCTGATCATTGCCTTAGTTAACTTTTTCAATTCTTATCCAATATTGTTCTCTTTCTATTGTTTTATCTATTCTGATATCAGTCTATCAATGTTATCATTATCATTTATGCTCAATGTTATCAGAATAGATTGAAAAGATGTAAATATCGAAGTGAAGGTTGCTGTTGGACATATCACTCGCTCATATCGTTGCTTTACGACACAACCAACAAGGTTACTTTTTGATCGTTAACAATGGACAGATTTTGATTGACGAGTTCGTTTGCTTTCCAATGAGTTATATGTCTGTCTGTCTGTCTGTCTGTGTATGTGTGTGTATGTAGCTGTATATCTGTATGTGTGTATTGTGTCTATGTACATGTTATATAGGATATGCGAAGTGTCTGTACGAATCTACCAAATTAGTAGTAAGGTAAAAATCGTATTTGCCCTCACAGTATCGATGCGATCGGCGATGCTTTCCTACCTCCTTAAGCATCCCACACATATAAACATACACGCAAACGCAGACAAACAGGCACACATACACACACACACATACACATACACACCACATACACACACCACACACACACACACCACATACACACACACCACATACACACACACACACACAGACATACACATACACACACACGCACACACATATATACATATAACCCATGTTGTTATTGACCCTTTCCTTCTTCTTCTTTTAATGCATTTGCGAGAGGTTTGCTGGACCAATGAATGCTAGTTTATAGGAACCGATAGGTAGTGGTCATTATGGTAATAGTGATAAGGTAGTATTTATTTTTAAGAGTCATTGAAAGAGAAAAATGCTTAAATGCTAAGTAATCATTATTTATTTTTATTAGTTAGGCTAACATTGAAATGAGCCTTAAAAAAAGTTAATCCTTTTCACTTTTTTTTTTCTGATATTCAAAAAATTTTTTTTTTTATGCAATGCATTAAAATATTTTTTTTGTAAAATTGAAAGATTTGAATTATTTCTGAGCAAATATGAAGTAAGAGATGATAAGAATGATAATATCTATAGGTATTAAACAGGTATGATATGAAATGAAAATTGTAATGCCTATGATTGTGAAATGAGATTTGTGATAAGCCGTGGTTAAATGTGAAATGTTAATAGTGATATCTTTGGGTAAGTATAAATTGAGAATGGCTAATATCAATGGGTGAATATGAGTGAAATTAAAAAATTTATTTTAGTTGCTTTAGCTGAAAAATAAGGAGAACGGAATAAAAGTAGAATTGTATTGAAATATTCTGTCATTGGAAGCGATCCTCCATCAAAAAAAAACAAGTCTCTAATGCCTTATTTATTGAAGTAAACGAATGTCTACATCCTTTCTCTCTAGCTAAAATATAATTAATTTTGCATGTTGAAGAAAAAACCAAAGTTCCGAAAGTTGAAAGAAATGATTGAATTTCAAAATCCATACATAATTTATTTGTACAGAAATTTATAGTGATGATTTTTTCATTCATTTCTACATCTCTTCCAGACGAACTTTTTCCTCAGTTTCCGTTCTATTTCTGTGTTATTTTCGTGCCTGATTTCCTTCCTATGTTTAACCTTCAAAAATTTCAGTTATCTTCGTCAAAAATTCCTTAAAGTGACTAATATTTTATTTCCATTGTTTTGTTCAAATTTCATAAAATATTTCATTGGTGTGATTTTACCCAAATTTTTTTCATTATTTAAGAAAGGATTTTTCGAAAATTCCTCCCATTTATTTCTTTTTTTCTTTATTTTTTCATAGAAAATTACAACGAAGCATAACTTTTGCATCTGTCTTTTCTTTCAAAATATTTCAGTTTTTAATTGCTTTAATTAGTTGTTGCCATATTTTTATAGTATCAGACATGATAGAAAGTGATAATGTGATAAGCTTTACAACCATTTCTTAAATTTCTCTGTCATCCTTTTTTTTGATCGTAAAGAAAAATTTGGACTTATTTATATTAAATTATTGTTGAATTATAAAATACTTTATGCATTATCAGTAATTATAATTAATTAAGACTGCTTGTAAATTCAAGCAGAAATCTTTTCCACATTTCATTTATTGTTTTCCGGTCTGATAGTTTCACAATAATTTGAAAATAAAAATATGTTTAAAATTTTGACCATTTTTGAGATTAATTGAAAATGATTTATTATGGAAGGAATGTTATGAAAAATCAAATGGATTTTAAAATCTGAAAATTTGCGCGACAACAATCATGTCTAATTACATTAGGATTCAATGAAATTTTTTAAAATTTCATTCTGATTTTATCATTTAATGTAAAATTACTTAAAGATAACAAATACTACATCACATTAAGCTTACGTTTTTTATCCTTTTTTTCCCGTAATATCAGAAACTTTTCTACTTTTGAAAATGTGAAATGATTAAACAGCTTAGTGACACTTTTATCACATAGCTAATGAACCTTAATGCGATATGTTAATTACAATATTTTAAATTATTGTATTAGTAACGATGCAGTGTATCCATATATATACATTACATACATGTACATACACACATACACTTCTTTAGATTAAACCGAATTATAAATGTCGATTTGATTGGTTTCAGATTGTAATGTTCCGAAAGTTTTCCCATCTTAATAAACGATAAAAAAATTCTTACTTCTCTCCAAGACAGCTGTCCTTTCTTTTTTTTAGACTGTAAGTGGAAAATAAGTGGAAAATTCTTGGTATTTAACAACTAACATCCAATTTTAATGGCTAGTTTTCCAGGTGCATTTTCATATAGATATCTGGTTGCTATGTATATGGCTATATGTGTGAATAGATGATGAATGAGCGAGAAAAAAGAATGTAGATGTTGGTCATCTAGTAGATTTACACAAGAGATCTACTTGGCCAGACTAGCTAGGCTAGTCTGCTTTCTTTACAACGTCCATATGTCCTATAATTCTATCAACTAGGACCACACCACATGCCTCACTTTCATTATCTCATTTCCACATTTTTCGGATTACTAATTAATTAAATTCAACTTAAAAATATTTTAAATTTTAAACTTGAATTTTTATATGAATAAAATTTAAGATTAATTTTAATGGAATTTGCTGTTATTGAGAGATTTTTAAGATTTTAAAATTTTACACATATTTTGATATATGATGGTAATGGTATTTCGTGTATTTTTAAAGAAGAATTTTCAAATCATATTGTCAAAAAATACTCCTTAACATATTAATAAATGTTGTCAATAAATCTGAGCTTTTTTTTCTTTAAAATTTTTTTTCAAAAAATCAAAACTTCAAAAATTTAGTGGAAAAATAATAAATCTAGATACATTTTGATTTCAGTTTTTTTCCATCATTTCCTTTCATTAAATACAGTAACATTTTGTCAATGATTACTAGTTCTGGAAGTGATAAATTTGTAGTGCATATCTTTCTTGATGTATTTTTTTAAAGAAATCCACAAAATCAATAAAGTATTAGCAAAGAAAGTGACAAATGAATTAAAACTCAATTTGCTTTATTAATTACAATTAACTTTTGTGCGTGGGTATATTCTAATTTAATTCATTTTATACTTCACGTAAATTTTTCCGATTAATTTTAGACGGAAAAATCTTTTTTTTATGTTAATTAGAAATAATTATTTTTATTGTTCTGATAGTCTAAAATAGTCTTACGAGTTTTCTGACTTACCAACAATTTTTTTTTTTGTTATTTAGTGTCTTTCCCCTCTTTTAGGTAAATATTGCTCTTTTTTTTGTTTTTTATTTTTTCTCGGAACAAATTCCTTTTGCATTTCCATTATCCGAAGTCTTAATCATATTTACCTAAACTTTCGAGGAAGAAATTCGGGTAATCTTTGGATTATGAATTAAAAATTCGATCATTACTGCTAGTGTCAACTTATCTCTTAGTGTATTCATAAAAATTTTTTCTCACTGAGAGATACCAAAGAAGTCAATAATTTTAAAATAGGACATAGATTAACCAGGTCAAAAAGAAATGTAATTAATTAGATAATGGAAATATGGTTTAATTAAATATATTATGGAATAAAAATTATATGTTAATGAAAAAAAGGAAAAATAAATTAAAACAAAGGTATGGATCAATCTGGCAGCATTGTTTATTGATTGATTGTTAAATTAAAAAAAAAAAAAAAAAAAAAAACGAACATTTGTGATATTTTTACAACAATATAGAAAATTATTAGTGCAAGAAGATGGTCATAGTTGGTCATTGGATCCAAGCAGAAAGTTTGCTTTAACTAATGTGAACAAAATTTTAACATTATTTGATAAATTTCATTATTACATATCTTCATTTCTTTCTTGTATACTTTGAAAGTACGATTGGTAAACGTTAGGTGTGAAGCGTAATCCCACGTAATTTTTTTTGAAGAATGCGAATGAAAATGGAACTATAATATGTGCTATTTTGCATGGGTTTATGTTATTATTTTGCCTGTTTTTGGTATTATTAGTGAGGCTGTTTTATTTTTGACTGATAAGGATCGGTTATTTGGGCAAACAAGAATAACTTTTGAGTACTTCTGTTTGAGGCCATCATATATACATGGCTATTGTACATATTGAATGGATATTTGATAACCTCTGTATAGCTTTTAGTTTTGCTTAGCTCGTATGTGGATTTGCATTTATTTTTTCTGTGCTTGCTTTTATTACTTTTTTTATTCAGAAGAGAGAAGACTTTAAAATTGGTAGATCTTTGAGAAGACTTTAAAATTGGTAGATCTTTGCTCATATAGATTTTTAAAAAAAGTTCTGACTGAACGATCTTACAAAGAATGGAAGTTGACGAAAGTTAGTTTGCCACTCTTATTTAAAATTTTAGATGCAGCTTTAATGCCCTTTTCAAATTCTCCAGGCTCATCGTTTTCACATATTCTAATTGCCTGAAATGTCTTAGTTGCAGGATCAATTTTGTTTTTTCCACGAAACACCACAGAACGTACAATATCCGCGAGTTCAAATGTAGTTTTAAGAGATCTTTTTCTTCGGGTGTTTACTATTGCCCTTGCAATTTTACGAGAATAACGTTCTCCTCCGTAGCTGCAGTGTTTGCAATTTCTTCTTCGCGTAGAGCGTTGACGAACGTTGAAGCGTTGATTTGGGTAAAGCCATTCATACGCATATCGAGCGGACCATCATGTAGAAATGAAAAACCTCTACTTCCTTCATCAAGCTGCATAGATGATACTCTAACATCAAATACAACTCCATCTGTAGCATTGATAGATCTTCCTGTGTCATCCTAGATCTGTGTGGTGTTACTCTAATGTTTGGTCGTATATTTTTTATCTGGATTCCAACCGGAATAACTGAAGAAGATTGTGAGATGATAGAGAACTCTACAAGTGTTCAAAGCTATCGAAGATATTTTTAATACTGCTAAATTTTTCACGAAATAATGCAGTTTTCCTTCAGGTCACTAATTATTGATTATTTTTATGTAATGAAAATATAATTTGTTTTGAACCAATAATTAAGTGATTAAAATATAATTCTTCTTTTTTAGAAAAAAAAGTTGGAATTGGGTACAGTGTCTCTCCCAGAAAACATTCACAGAGGTATTCATGCAAACAGTTTTATATATATGTATGAATAGTATCACTTGAAAATATGACATCATTTTTATGAGCGCTCATAAAACTATCAACTCTTCCGGAATTAATGGACTAATAAAATGAATTTTTGATTATTGTCAAATGTAGTTAACCTAAAATATTTCGTTCAAATTATCCTTTTAGTATATTCATACAATTTTAGTAATTTCAAATTAAATTCTCTTCAGTACATTAAGATATTAGTAAGCAATTAATTTTTGAAATACATTCGCATAACTTTACCAATCTTCTTCCAACATATTACATTAAACACTATAGCAATTACAGTAATCCTTTTGAAATTTTCTTAAGTGCATTTGCAGAATAAACAATACTATTTTTATTCTTTGATTAATTTGCAATTAATTTTGCAAAAAAAAAAAAATTAAGCAAATTATCAATTTAATCGTTTGATTGAAATAGCAGTATGAAGAAAGAGAGAGGAGAAGAAGAAAAAGAGAAAAAGTCATAAAAGAATGATTGTAATCTAATTATCTTCTATAATTTCTTTTTGAAATTTAAAGTCACTTTAATATTTGGGAATTTTCAACTTTTTCTCATAAAATCTCCATTCAAAATTCATTTTTCATTCAACTTGGAGATTGCAACATAAAAAGTGGTTCATTTTATGTTTCCAAAAATTTTTTTATGGTATTATTGTTACGTTTACGTTTGTTATCCAACATTTCTTCCATTCTTCTCTTTCCCCTTTGCTACGATAAAAACTTCAATGAAATGATCGATTCGAAAGTGATTTAAAGAAGGAAAAAGGAAATTGAAAATTGGCAAATTTACTGTTCCCAATGGAAAATGAATAATTCGTAAAAGCGAATGATTTACTGTCTATTTGAGCTATCCGCAAAAACTTCAATTAGTTTTATCTTCAATAGATCTTTAGAGCCAAATTTGATTGTCAAATAGTTATGATAGCTTCTATTCACTGATGGGATTTTGAAATTTAATCAGAATTTCAACTTCTAACTATCATTTCAGGGATCAAAACATTATTCTTCATTGTATCATCTGTTTATATTGTAACAAAAATGCTTGTAAGATTATTAAATTACTAATGATTAAACATTTATCATTTTATACTGTTCATATTCCTGTATTACTGTAATATTTTATAACTATATACCGTAATATTTTTCTAGTGAGAAACAAGTGTTATGCACTAGTTTTTATCGTTATATTTAATCTCGCAGCGATAGTTCACCATTTGTTACTTTCTTATGCAACACTGACTTCTCACTGTAATGTTTTAATTATATTTAATATAAAATATTTCATCTAGCGATAATTAAATATCATTTATCACTTCTTTATTTAATTTATGCCTGTAATATTTTGTAGGTACTATCATATTTCAGCTCTTGCTTCATGACTTTTGTTAGACGAAGAATGTCAAAGAAGACTGTTTAGCAGTTGGGTACTTCATTTCATTTATGAGCAGCTTAATGATGCTCATTGTAAGGGAAATTTATCAGTAAAAAGTTACAAAATTTATACCATAAACTATTACTGTCGCCTGAAGCCAATTAATTTCATGAATTTCATTCAAATCTTTGCATTATATCCAATTTTTAATTTTTCTGTTATTTGTTTTCTGTTAATTTTTCTGTTTTTCTGTTACTGTTTTTTCTGCTTTTTTTTTTTTTTTTTTTTTTTTTTTTTTTAACGAAACGAAAGTTTTAAACAAAATTCATCATTGATATTTAATATGCATAGGTGCTAAGACAAGCATATTCATTTCAATCGCTTCTTAAAAAATTTCATTTTTTTTTTCAAAAAATTTTCTCTTCAAAAATTCCTCATTAAAATACTCACACATTTAGTGCTTCTTCTTCATATTATATAATTAGAAACTTTTTTTTCTCATCTGTAGCCATAAAACTAAAATAATTTATACATTTATGTCTTTTGATCGGTTTTATTTTACAAATATTGAAAGTAATTTCGAAAAATTTGTTTTTTTTTCCCAGTGAAAGTATTTTAATATATCCATAATGATACACAGTGCAGAATTTACGAATATTTCAATGTTTCTCTTTTCAGAATTTAAAATTTTCAATGAATAATTGAATGATAATATTTTGATGTTTAACAATTTGAATTTCCATAAATGAATGATTAAAACCAAATTTGATTTGAAATCTTACCAATCAGTTGCCCAACATCAGTGCTTTCATCACCTTCATGCATATTCTTATAGTCTTTCCAAACTGAATCAAATATTTTTTTTAGTAACCATTGTTTTGAACTTTTTCTGAAATCAGTTTTGTTCTGCTTTTTTTTCACTTTCCAAAGATGATATTTAGAAATTGTGAGGGATTTTAATTGATTTTTTCCTTTAAGAAAAATTTCTATTCAGGAATTCTTTGCTAATTATAAAATTTCAACTTGAAATTTCATTGGAGTCAAATTTCTAATTTGACATTCACACATTTATTGAAGCCATTGTCACATAACTTCCTCCCTTGTCCACTCATTATTCATACAACAGTTGGCTAGGCTTGTTTGCTTAAGCTTTCCTTTTGCCTATAGTTAACTTTTATGCTATGATAACGCAGCATAATACATACACACGCACACATATATACAAATATGTACGAATGTAGAAAGCACCTAAACAATTTAAAGAAAGGTCTTTGTATTCTTTCTCTTTTAATATTTAAAAACTTATTTTCATTTGAAAACTTTCCCCTTTTTATTAACTTTTCTATCATTCGTTTTTAGGACATTTATTAATTGCTTAATTTGTGTAATTGTAATTTTAATCATGTACTGTCGCAATAATTACTTTAATTAAAATTGTTGTGCTGGTTTAATGCAAATATGTTTTTTTTGATTTAGTAGTTTTAATAGTTTAATGCAAATATATTTTGATTTAGTGCTGTTTATGTAACATATTTTAGTTCATGTATTCTTATTTGTTTCGCTGTATTATTATTATTATTGTCAATAATCACTATTTATTATTGTTATTAATTGAACTATTATTATTATTGTTCTAATTATTAATGTTTATTATTCATGCTAATTTATCATTGAGAACAGTTAGTAATTTTTTTTCCATTCTTTCCTGTAATTGAATTCATTTTTTTTTTTTTTGAAGTACATGAAAACTTTTCCACTATCCCGCCATTTTCAAATATTTAATTGATGCATGTTTCCATACCAATGTCATCATCTGCACACACACACATACGCAGAGGCATACACAAATGATGCATACCAGGCTGTCTCTATGGCACCGGTCGTTCCTCTTCTGTTCTAATCGTAGGGATCCTTGGGGTTTTTTTTTTTTTTTTTTTTTGAAAAGTTGAAATGTTTTATTTCATTCATTCCATTCAAATCTTTGATTTAAAATTTTCAGTTTTATTGTATTGATTTAAACAATCTAATTTACGCACAATGTTCTCCCTGAATAAACTGAAAATTTTTATTTATTCCAATAATGTTTTTTTTTTTTTTTTTTTCTTAACATTTGAAAGTATACATTCCATGAAATGATGAAAAATTCGGAAATACTAACATTTCTTGCAAATAAATAGACGATATTGTTTTGTAACAATAAATTGTACAAAAATGAATGAATTTTTAAAAATTAGAACTCTATATAATATGCGAAATCGTTTGACTGGAATGTGAAATCATCCCGTCATTAAGAAATATGCCATTTTAAATTTTAAATTGTCAAAACATTTTGACATGTCATCGCACTTCATGATGATAACAACTGCTCGAATTTCTTTTTTTTAGATCGTTTATTTTATTTCATATTAAAGTGTTTTACTCATTACTAATTTCCATTTAAAGTTTTTTTCAATCGAATTTTTTTTCTAAACTTTGTTTTATTTAAAAGTATTCTGTTTATTCTGGAAATTTATTATTTATAATGAATTTTCATTATTACGTTTCAAACCTTTCTTATTTCATTCGCTCAAAGGACGATGTTCAGCATGCAATCAGTCAGTTTCTTTTTAATTGCCGAATTTAAATTTGGATGCTAATTAAAAATTGGAAATGATTAACGGTCTATGAAAATCTAGCAAATACATCTTAAATCATACAAAATTTTCGTATCTGCTGTTTGCAAAGCATTAGCATGAAAAATATGTTAAAGCGATGAATGAATATGTGAAATTATTTTCAAAAAATAAAGATTAGCAGTGATTTCGAAATTTTGATTGCGAATTCAAAAGTTTTTAAAATTTTAATTGCGAATTCACCTCTTGAATTTTATATAAATAATTCTGTGCTATATAATTGAAATATAAATTTATTAAAAAAAGAAAGATTTAATCAGTCAGATGTAAACAGCAGTTTTGGATATTCGTAATTGAAAGTTGAAGTGAGAAGAAGCGGACAAATAAAAAAATAAAATTCTTTTTTTTCAATCAAAAATGAATTTTATTTATTCCTCATTTGTAAAAATTTTAAATAAAATTGCAAATAAATAAAAATCTTGCTCCGACATTGTCATTTTATCACTCCAGGATTAATAGACTTCGCAAATTTTAATCATTTCAGTCTCATCTCCACTTTTCAATCATTTGCTAATAGACTTTGCTGTCTTTTCGATGCTGCTCCAATTTTACAAATTTGTAAAATGCATGGAACATTTTCGATTGACAAATTGATCATCACTTGACCACTTTGAAAAGCTCGGAACTCTTCTTACACTTTTTTTTTTTAATTTTATTACATTTTCAAGAAAATATCAAAGATCAGTAATTGAAATCATAATCATGAATGTTAACATTTCGTTTCTAAACAATCATTTCGAATTAGCATTTTTTTTGCAAAAGTGAGTCTCTTTTTTTTTTCTGTTTAGTTAATTCATCCTGTTGCTTTATTTGTTAGTTTTATTCACTCAGCTACAAATATTTGATTACTTAACAAACTCGGTTATTTAATTATTCAATTTTGTATTATTCATTTCGCAGTGATTGTAGATGTGCCAAATGTATTTAGTACTACACATTTCTCACTAATTGATACTAATTACATTACAATTGCCTTTCGTTTCGTTATTCTTATCTCCATATTTTTCTCTCCTTCTTTACTTCTCGCTTCCCTGCTATTCTCATCCTAAGTCTTTTCATTCCATTTTTGTGCAGTTACTTATATTTTCAAAAAAATTTTATTATTTGTATCAGTCATTTGTTCATATTAAATAATTCAACATTGATGACAAACTGTTCATCGATTGAGTTCAATTTGAAATATGGAAAAACGAAATTTTCCATCGGTCGTTGAATGGATGAATGGAAGAATAGACTGTTGCCATCAGTAATCGTTCGCTGAATATATTGAATATCGATTTAGTTTAGCTATTCCTATTTTTAATATTCCTGTATTTTATTCCTATATTTTATATATAGCTAAATATAGCTATTCCTATATTTTTAATCCTTTCTCTTGATCTATTCAAGCCAACGAATATTAGCCTAAAAATGAATTAAAATTCCACGAAGTTAGTAAATTTTTAACATATTAAGCTATCCTACTGCTTTACTACTAACACTACTCCATGAATATCAAAGCATAAAAATCCCATCGATATGATTAACACATAATCAATGATTTTGTTGCATATTAAAATTGTCTAAATTGTAATTATTAAATTTGGAACTCATCCAACGGAACTCATGTTATTTGTAAATAAAACTGGACATTTTATCTTTCGTTCTGGACATTTATACTAAAGGAAAATTTAAAAAGCTGCGATGACTCATCCTATATTTTTTTAAAATAGCATTTCATTCTATTGCTTTTTGCTTCTTACGTTAGCTGCTTCCAAATTAGATGAGAGATTAAAATTTAAAAAAAAAAAAGAGGTGGGTGATTCATCAGATTTTGAAATTAAATCTTCTTTTATCATTCCTTTTCTTCTTTGCAATGAATTAACATAAGTGATTAAATTAACAAATGAGATTTGAAAATTTTCTTTGCAATGAATTAACATAAGTGATTAAATTAACAAATGAGATTTGAAAATTTTATCAGGTCTTCGTTTCAAATATTTTGTTAAATATTTTTCGTAGATTTTAATCTGAGATGTGCTGTTGTTCTAGAAGAGTAAATCAGTTTGTCATTTAGTTAGACTAGTCGATAAATATGTACTTATTTAGTCCATTAGTTCTTTCGTCTTTTTTAGTTTTTTTCATTTTTTCCACGTTTATAATCGGATTTTCATTTTTTTAGTGAAGAAATTTGCGACAAACACAAGTTTTTTTTTCAGTCAATAATCGAGACGGCATCTACGTGGCGTAAACGTCGCGGTGGTGGCGTAACGGCCACCACTGCTCCAACAATTCCACCAATCTCTATACCGTCCACATCATATCAACAGCAGGTAACTCAGTAATCATTTTTTGATTGATACGATAAAGGTTTTAACATTTTTCTGTCCGGTCAAACAAATATTTCTCTTCAACATTCGATCGCTTTGAATATCTCCAAGCTTTTTTTAAATTCTTTCGTTTTAAAACTTTTTAATATTATTCAGTGAAAATGAAAAAGAACGAATAAATGCCGTTACACTGAAATTTTTACGACTTATTCCGGAATTTTTGTTCTTTTTCCGTTAAGATCAGCAATCACTGACGCAGTTGGTGTTCCACGTTCATTCAGAATTTCTTTACTTCCTATCAGTTTAGTTGTTAACTCGATCGGTGGATAAGATGTTCGAAGAAGCGGAATTAAGCGGTGTGCTGTTATTGGCTGGTCGCAAATTGAAAGAATTTCCGGTGCATCTTGCCGTTAAATACGAAATATCTGATATTATTTCTGCTGGTATGTTAAGAATTTTCCGTTGGCTTTAATTAAATTTCAGCGAATTCTCAAAAATTCTGTCCCTATAATTAGTATTGATTGAATTTTAATTCAAAGAAGAATTTTCCTTTCATCTGAAAATTTCAAAATGATGTTCATTTGAACTCTAATATTATTAATTATACTTACCTCTTATGATGATGTTACAATAAAACTTTATGCAACATTCTAAGATGTGGCATAACTATTAGATGGTGGTAAAACTTTCTCATGGTCTTGGCTTCATTCTTCTTCCTCATAATTGCTTTCAAAATAAAAGAAAAAAAAATTGGTTAAGGACGGATGCACAAATAAATGAAAAATTAAGTTTGAACAAGTAGGTAGAAGTTGAATGAAATTTTTTGCTTGAAATATTTCATTAAGGAATAAGGAAATTGGCTTGTCTCATCTGTCTGAAAGGCAACTAAAAGACAGATTTTTACTGTCTTTTATGTTAATTAATTTGCAGATGCATCGAACAGCTGCTTATTGATTTTGAAAATCTTTGCTTTACTTTTTTTTTTATTTTATATTTTTTTATTTTATATGATTGGATAAGGAATGAAAGAAATAGAAGAGAAAAAAGAGAGTTTCGAGTATGCAATGGAAAATAGTAAATTCATTGAAATGAATGCAATAGTTTTATAAACAAAAGAAAAATAGAAAAAGTAAAAGCATTTCGTTTTTTGACGCAAAATTTTCATAGTAAAATGTTGGCTTTTATCATATATCTTGAGCATAATTAATCTTTGGTCTTCAATTTCTGTCTTTTAATTTTTATTTTGTTCTCTAATCGTCATTCTTTAATCTTTATTCTTCAATTTTTATTTGTTCTTTATTATTAATATTTTTATTACTATTATTATTGCTATTTCTATTATTTTTATTATATGTAAAAAACATGTTAATTATGTGGTGCATGCTAAGTATAATATTGTCAGTCACTGTTACTGTGTTATCGTTGCTGCGATACCAACAACTCATTGGAATAAAAAATAATCTAAATGTACACGTGAAATTTAGTAATAATTAAAAAATTTCAATTCTTTTTGCTGTTAAATATTTTTAAAAAACTATTCTCGAATTGATTTCGCGCAGAACAAATTACCATTGCAGATCTCAGTGATAATCGTTTTGCACATTTACCATTATGCATCTGCGAAATGTGTTCAATGGAAACGTTACGGATTCGCAATACGGGTTTACGTTCAATCCCTTCGGCTGTGCAGTTACTTCAATCGCTTACTTACCTTGATTTAAGGTAAAAATTTATTCTTGTTTCTTACTGAAAAAATTGCTCATTTTAATAGTTAAATATTCAGTTAACAAATTTTTACCTTTTTTAATAGTTATTACTTTACTATCTCCCATTTGTGTTAGTTCGATTATCATATGATACACACTTCAAAAACATTTTTTTTTTTTTTGCAAAATACGATAGTCAGATTAATCATTGTTGCAAAGTATAACTTAAATGGCAAATTATGCTAATCAGGTTTATCGTTAGGACAACTGACGGTAGTCATTGTTGCAAAGCACAGTTTGGAAATTGCAAATTGCATGACCAGATTGATTCGGTATTTTTAATGTTACTATCATAAAAAATATAACAGTTGTCATTTTCATGGGACATTTACCTTCCTCTTTTTCCCTCTGCTTCTTCTTTCTTCTTCATTATAATATACAAGTGTAAAAAACTAATTTTCTCAATTAATGAGAACTTCCGGAAAAGAAGAATTGGCTATCCATAAAATGATATGATAGTTTCAACATGCGAAATTACTAGCTGTGCAGTTTTTCGTAGTCTTTGCTATCTTTTTTTTAAAAAACAAAAATTCAAATTTATCAGAATTCTGGACAGCGAGAATATCAAAAGTGTGGAGGTTGTAACACCATTTCTTTTTGTATGTAAACGCACACAAAAAGTATGCAGAAAAAAAAATTCTTTTAAAAATGGAAATTTCCACATTACAATTAATTCTTATGAATCTCTTTATTGTTTATTATCGTTGTCATATTATCAACATCTCTCATTATTCTATGATGGATCATCGATAGGTTATCAGCATTTCCTTATTACAGCTATCATATCAAATCAATGATAGCACGCTTAACAATTATTTAATACTGTATAATAAAAATAATTGTTATGATGGCTTTCCAACGATAATTTGTTAATTTCGTTGATTTCACAGGATGAAGAGGATTAATTGCAAAATTTACTCTTTTTTCTGTGTCATATTTTTTTTATTCATAGTGGTAATCAATTGATGAACATCCCATCAGCTCTATTTTCTATACCTCTGCAAATTCTGCTGCTAACGGGTAATCGATTGGAGAATATTCCACGAGAAATTCGGCAACTTTCGAGTTCATTGCGTGAATTGGTATGATAGTTTCAAACTTTTTGAAATATTTCTAAATGCGATAGTTTGGCGTTTAGATATCTGAAAATGTTGCTAAAAATGAAATGGATTTTAGTGAAAGAATATTTGCAGGATGCAAGCTGCAATAAGTTGAAAAGTTTACCGGCCGATATCGCTTTACTAAAATCATTGCGAGTGCTCAATGTGCGAGATAATCAACTCACTCATTTGCCTTCAGGTTTATAAAATCATTCTTAATGTATTTCGAAAATTATTTGACTATTTTGAAGAAATAAGAATGTAGAAGAAAAGAAAGGGAAATGAAATTACTAAAGTTTGGAAAGCAACTGACCAATTTATATGTGCTGAAGAATAGGACATCATAAAAAATTTTGTGAAATGATCAAAATTTGATTATTTTTGGCTGGAAATAATACTTTAATGATAATTTGACAGTTCGGATGAAATCAAACTAATCAATTTGTCTCATTGTGCTCCTAATTTCATCTTCTGATTGATTACTTGTGTCGGTTGATTTTTCTTCACTTTTTCCTTTTATTTTCTTTTAATATTGAATTATATTTACTGTAATTAAGCAACTTCACATTTTAAACTTTTTTTAAATATAATTTTCTTGTTTCTTTTTTAGCGAAATATTCAATTTTAATAGTTTTCATTGTTGTGTGAAATAAAAATTATGTGAAAGAAAGTTCAGTTCAGCTTTAAAGCACGGCATTATTCCGTCACTTTTTAAATGTTCTTATATTTAGCTTAGAATACGAAAGAACTTGGAATAAATATTTGGCTTCTTTCTTGTTTTTTGTCCCTAATTTCATTTCGAATTTTTTAAGTTGCAAAGAAATGTAAATTAAAATTTGCTTCATGTTTATGCCTGATCATATCAATTGTTTATCAGTTCATCATATTTTCCCTTGCATATTCGTATATTTTCTGCAAGTAACTGACAAGTAAAATAGGTTTATTTTTTGGTTTTTTTTTTTAATAGTACTTAACTAACTAGTAAGGAAGGTGCTTAACTGTGGATTTACTGATAATACAAAAGAATTGTCATAATATGCTAAAAAGTGTCACTTTAAAAGCAGATCCTTGGAACGTTTCAAACAAAGTATTTAAAGCTATAGTCATTGAATGGCAAACCAAATATGCAATTAGCAAACCGATATGAAAAGCATTTTTGGAATAGAGGACTTATGCGTCATTATATGATGAGATAGATGCTATAGATCCATTTGACGGAAGAAGAAATGATATAATTTGGTCATCCTAGATGACTTAGCAGATTATTGATTCCACATTTTTTCATCAAATGAATAAACTCTGCACCAAAAAAAGTTAGAGCAAAAGTTAGGGGACGATGGGGAAACAATCACTGTTTAGAGGAACTTTACAAATTTATGTATTAAATTCAAATCGAATTATGCTAAATTTTTTTAAATACCTTTTGATGGTATAGAACAGGAGAAGAACGAAATAATAAGCAAAAATGTATGTTGACTTTTCATAATAATATGTAGCATAAAATGTTACATATTATTAAATTAAATGAACGAAGTTGAATGTATAGTATCATAGTTTTAGTTAATGATAGATATCAAAACATCTGCTGATCTTTTCCTTTCATAAATACTGCAATTTTCTATCATTTATTTTTTTTCAATCTTTTTTTCTTCAAAATTATTTTTGGCAAATTTTAAAAATTTCAGAAATTTCGCGGTTAGAGCTGCGAATATTAGACATATCTCAAAATAAACTTGGTGAATTACCATTTGATTTACGGCATATGTGTACACTGATCGATTTTCGTACCGATGTCAACCCTCTCATAGCGCCACCAGCTAAACTTTGCTCGAAGGTGAGCTCTCATCATTTCAATATTTAGTTTTCAAGGTTAGGATGAATAAATCATTTGCTGGATTTATATATGAAAAGCAGGATGAGTAAGACAATTGAACAACAATTGAACATACCGTTACTATGAAATACTGATATAAATCTCATAATCCTAACATTATACTTTTTTTTCCATCTTAAAATATCATCGGAATGATTCTAATTCGCCAGGATTTTAGTTTGTTAAGGTTATCAGAGTAAATAAATTATGAATAACAAGAAAATGACGATAATCGTGGTTTCGCTGATAATGAAAGGATGATAATTGAAACATTATTTTCTGTGATTTGAAATTAGGCTCAATTTATAATCCATTTAAAATAAATAAGACTATTACCATCACTACTTATTAATCTAATATTTTTCCTGAATTTAAGATGTAAAATTCAATCAAACTAATTTCTGCTATAAATTCTAGTATTTAATACAATTGCCTTCATGCTTTAGCATTTAATTTGAATTTATTAAAATTTTTTTTGGAACCTTTTTCGAAATAATCAGTGTGTATCATCTATTTATCAGGGCCGTGAGCATGCATTTAAATGGTTGCGATCACATGCTGGACGAACGATTGATAATACAACAGAAGTATATAATCATACATTTAAAGGACCAACCACTGTAAATGCGACATTAAGAAGAGGACAAAAGTAAACATTCAAAGAGCAGAAAAAGTTTCATATTTAAAATTGAAGCATTTCTATTTTCTCATTTGGGCGATGGTATCCTGAGATATTCATGGTAATTGAGGATATGGCGAGAGCAGCTTCCTTTCAGATATCTACTGTAAATGATAGTAGTATTTTAAATGGATTATTATAGCATGAATAATGTTTTAAACTATTAAAATATTAAATATAATTGATGAAAAAGGTGAAATAAGTTATTAATATGGAGAAGAGCCATATAAACCGATTTGTTATGTTCAAGTAATTACTGATGTCTGTAATAATAACAAATAAATTTGGATATATTTTTGTAGCATAGAAAGTATCGCTGACGGACGATGTTTTGAAAGGCGATCGCGCGCGACGCGTTTTAATACCGTAGGTGGTAGTGATTCCGGTTACGCATCAACAGCTGATGAAAATCGTTATTCTCGTGAGGTTATTTCATACCTCAATTTTTGAATTATAAATAATTTGACATATTAGGTAATAATGTATTTTCACAAGTTTTTACTTTACCATATACTATATTGAAATTTCAGTGATAAGGTAAGATACAAAAAAGAAATAATTTCTTCGGACTTCTCTATATGTGAAAAGTTTTGATTAAAAAATAACTACCGTAAAAAACTTACCGTAGAAAATTTAGTTTGTAAAACTAATATAACTGCTGTAGAAAATTTAAATTTGAAAAACCTGGAATTTGACCTTGTTTTTACTTAACTTGGTCACGCTGTTGACATATCTATTCATTTTCTAATTCTTATGCATTTAGATATCCATAATTTTCCCTTTCTATTATTTTTTTACAAAAAACATCATAATTTTTAACATAATTACAGTAAAAATATAGTTTTAGCTGAAAGTTCTACGTTTTCTTTCAAGTATTATAACAGATACACATTTTCAACGCATCAATTAGATGCAAATATCTCGTATTTTTATATTTAGGTAATATTTGCAAGAAATTATAGGTAATATTTGCATAACAGAGAGGGAAAAAAATTCAATACAAACAGGTATATTTCTTATCGTTATCATTGTTACATAGCAGATGTAACGGTGATAATGTGTTATCAATTACAGATAATTACATGATAATTGTAGATACATGATAACTGCAGTCGTATGCAATAATTACTATGAAAACAATTATTGCATACTACGAATTTTGCTATAGCGATAATATAATTTTAACACTTTATACGAACCATTCTATCATTGTTGTTATTCGAACTTTTTTCGTTTTTTTATTTTTCCCCTTTTTTTTTCAGTTCCAACCGCAAATTGGTCATTTGTTTAATATCGATGAAGCTAATCAATTGCATCAAAATTATCGCCAACAGCGACAGCAACAACAACAACAACAACAACAAGAGCAGCAGCAAAAACAATTATTAACATCCAATTGGGAAGCAGTTGTTGCTGGCGATGCGTTAGGGTCAAAGGATTATTCATCTAAGAATAGTAATGGTGATCTGTTAAAAGAAGTGATGCATGCCTATGCTGAAAAGGTTCAATTTTAATATTTTATTTATTACTGAAAAGGTTTAATTTTAAAGTTATCGCTTATTTCGCTTGGTCTTTTTCCTTCTTTAATCTTCAATTGTCATGAAATATTTGGACAATCTAATTAAACTGGTTTGATTGGTTGTAACGCAAGAATACATTTCGGAATAGTCGGAAATGTAATTTTTGTTAATCTTGTAATGCCAGTGTAATGCGATGAGGATAAATTAAACAAAACTATTTAAATTGTTATCAAAAGGTTTTTTTGAAAAGTCGATGTTCACCGACATTTGTTTATCTAGTATTGGAAGACTAAGAAAAGATGGTTGTTCTAATAATATTTATTCTTATTCCTAAATTGAGGAATCTATTCATTTTTTTTATTTTCATAAATTAATTTTTGTTCTTCTTACCATTGAAATTACTATTGAAAGTAACAGTGCATTTCTTTGTTTTCTATTTGCATATTTTTTCCGTTTCGTTTGCATATCACTGATCATTCACCAGACTATTGCTGCTATTATTACTAAAATTTGTTGCCAGGTGACCGCGAAAATGTTGTCTGTCAAAAGTAACTTATAGAGAATTGAAAATATTTTTCACAGTTGAATTTCTAAATATTTTGCATATTTTAAGATTTTCGGCAAAATCGATGAGAAAAATTTCATCCTGTCCTAATCCAAAAACCGATCGCAAGCAATAATGATAGCAGGAGTGTTTTCGGCCACTTTTAACTTTAAAAAAGTGCTTGCAATTAGTACTGATGGTATAAATTAAGGATGGAACATTTCTACAACTACTACTGATAGTAGTAGAAATGATTCATCTGGAACTGATCCTGAATAAAAACAAACTCAACTAACAATTATAGTGGGAATATTCTAATCAGATTTGACCTCAAAAAAAAGAAGTGACTATAATAATGCGAATAGATATATCGTCAACCGGAATAAATTTATCATGACGTCTTTCTTTCTTTACCCGGATTCAATCAATGAAAGTATTTTTTAGCAATAACCAAACAAGTGAATCAATAAATTAACTTGTCCATAGCACCTTGAACGTAACTAATTTGTGCTACTTTGGTTTTTATTTGTTCATATTATTCAGGCTTAATAGGTCCAACTTCTTGTATAAGCTTATTTCCATTCGTTTCACTTTGAAAAAGGGTATCTTATCTAGTACTACATAGTATTACTATTGCTTAATATTTATGTGTTGGAACTATAATCAGATGAGTTAAAAAGAGAAAAATAATAATTGAGCAAATCATGTTTTCAATCAACTTCTTTTTCCTTTTTTCCAATTTCGAATTTAAATTGAAATTATGAGTTAATAAAATATTTTTACAATGATTAGTCGTAACAATAATGACTTATCTTATCTGATTGATGATAAGAAATATTTTGTGTTATTTTCTATTATGAAGGGAATGAATATCATCACACATTAGCACATATCATTTTAAATTTATTAAAACTTTTCATTTTTCCTGTTTTTACCAGAAAGATTTACGAAAACAAGTTCTTGCTGATTTATTAAAATTCATCAAAAATCCATTTTTCACACTTTCAAGCTTACTGCATATTTTCTCAAAACGTGTTATTTATTTTTGTTATTCTTTCTTCGCTCTTTATTTAATCGATAATGTTTGTTTTTTGTTATCATATCATTCCCTATGCTTAAGTCTGTGACTTTCCAGTTTTCTTGATACATACCGGAATATCTTTCCATATTAATTATTGAAGTGCTATAATATAAGTCTTTATGTTAATTACCGGAACAGCAATATAATTTTAGTCATTCCAACCCTACATTATATGATGTTTGTGGATCAGTCTATGAATCATTACAATCATTCCTGAATTTCGTTGCAGTAATTCCATTACTTCTATCTCAACACAATACCTAAATGGAAAAATCCTTAATTCTTGAATTTAAAATTAAATTTGCAACTGGAAATTACAAGAAGAAAAACAATGTTAAAGGAATACTTTTTCATCCTCAGTTATTTTTTTACATGATGACATTAATTTAATTAATAGTTACATGACATTGCTATCAATTGTCAGTTTTTTCTTTTTCTCGTTTCTCCGTATTCTTTACAACTTTTCTTTCATGTGCATGTATTTTTTTCACGAAGTCTCAATTTCAAATTTGTTTAATAAAAATTCAAATTAAAATTTTATAGATAGCTTCTGGTACAACTTTGTCAAGTCAGTTTGGATCATCGAGCTTATCAACGCATCAGCAAAACCATACCACAATCAATCATGAATCATGTTCCAATAATTCCACTACTACCACTTCATCCACCAATTCATGTTCATCTACCACATCATCCATTATTCAAAGACCTCAGGCTATCGTTACACCGATGACGGCTACCGTGACCAGTAATGAACCTGTTATCACTCTGAACCAGGGTTAGTTTTTTTGATTTTTGTGCAGCATCGTGGCTTGGCTTCGCGAACGAAGATTTTCAGGATTTTGTTAGACACAGACTTTGACACACGTTTGATATAGACTCGCTTGTGACTAAGAAAACCAATACGGTATGATATAAGTAATGTTTGTCGTGGTGTCACCTAAACAGATGTAATTAATGCGATGTCTTCTCTCTTCGATATTGATTCTACGGGTAATTTCAAAAGAAACAGCAACATTATGAATTGTGTATCTCTGTGTTTCTCGATTGCATGTTAGAGTAAACATTTGTGTAGTCGAATTTAGGAGCACCTCTCATTGTCATCCATTTTTTTTATTGTTTTTTTTTTTTTTAATTCTGAAAAAAACAAGTTTGCCATATAGGACATTAATAAATCAAATATGCTGCACATATTTTTGCGAATGCAAAAAATAAAATATTTTTTTTTTAAATAAATTAACGTTTTTTTTTTTTTCAGAATTAAAAACAATAAAAATGGATGACAGTAAAGGACAGAATGATGGAATCATACCTGATATTAAGAATAACAACACACTTGAAGAAGCGGAACAAAAATTAAATAATCGAAATTGCACACTGTGCTCTATAGCAAATTCTCAACGAAGTTATACAAACTGCACAATTACTGCTGATAGTAAGAGTATTATTGTAAATAGTAATAACTCTCGGATTGTTTCGGATCAGCATATAACAACAATGTTTGATATACAGCCAACAAATATCAGTTCGGATCTTCCAACAATAACCGATCATTCTGATACTGATATTCCACCAAGCCAAAATTGCTTATCACCAGCTGTTGAAGATTCGAATTCATCAGGTTCATAATTAATATTAGTTTATTATTGATATTACATTAATAAACTATTGGTTTTACTTGTATTTATAAACAGCTCTTCTTCTTCATGCTGAAAAAGCTCTTTATCAATTTGAACTCAAAAAGAACATGAGAATTGGATAGTCAACATTAAATAATGCTAATTTTGTTTATTAACAATAATTTGCTTTTTTTGTTTGTAAACTGCAATTAATATGTTTTTTTGACGAAAGTGGAATAAAAATTCAGAATTAATAAAATAATAGAAAATTTTGACAAAAATATTTCATCAATTCACAGAATCAACAGTTATTTAGCTGCAGATTCTGTCGCAACAGTTGCATCCATTCTGGCATCAGCCGGAATTGTAAGTGCTTCCGAGACAACGACACGTTTCATTGCACCGTCGGATGCTGTATCATCTTTTATTACGGTAAGCACGACATTTTTTTTTCTTTTTTTCTTTTCCAGCTGAAATTTTAGACATCGCCTTTTAAATTTAAATTTTTCAAATAGGAAGTTTATTTATTTATTTATTTATTTTTTTTTTTTTTTTTACGTTCAATAGCAAAACGAAATAAGGGAAATGTCGAATAATCGTTACGTTACTGCTGTTTGCAGCAAGAGTTTCAGTGATTCGTTAAATTTTTGTCGTTCAAATTCATCTTTCTATCGAATTCCAAATTTTAGACTTCGCATGTGTCACCAGTCAGTGATCAACGTATCTTACCTTCAAGCAACTCTGCTACATTACGTTCATCAACAACAAGTCAACCATTACCCAAACGGACGACCACTGAAAAACGTCATTCTATTTCTTCACGTTTAGCTAATTCACATACAAATGATAGTATGTCATTATCGAAATTAATTTCTCATTTAATACATATATTGCACATAATATCCGTTAAAATCAACTATACAAAAAATTTTGCCTTTTTAAAATTTTTTGATTTTCTTATTGGCAATATCAGCTGTTGTTTGGTCTAAAGAAGCGTTTGTTCTTTATTATTTTTTCTTTAAAAAAATTTAAAACTTCCGGCATTTTTAGATACCAATTTTCAACTTAATTTAAAACGTGAACTTTCACGTTTATTTTTATTTTTAGAATCAAAATTAGGTACAAATACTGCAGCAAAGATGCAAAGTACTAGATCGATCAGTAATACAGCGATAAGTGGAACCTGTTCAAATGTGACCACTGGTAATATTGTAGAAAATATGCGTAAGGCAAGTCCTGTGAGAAAAGCATTTTTAAAATTTAAAAGCTATTGGCTGATTAAGGATGACTATAATTAATAAAAAAACGAAGAAATAATAAGCTGAATAAGTGATGCATTGAAAAGAGTAGCATACCGACATTGATCATGCCAGTTGAAATTCCGGCGTAGACTTCAGAAATTCTCCATGAAATAAACAAAAAAAGGAATTTGAAGATCGAAAATCAATACTTAATCGTAACGCAATGCGTCACTTTTTATTATTGCAATGTATTGCTGTCATTAATTTTATAAATTTTTAACAATGGTTGTGCGTAATTTTCTTCAAAAATTTCTGTTTTTAATTTTCATTAATTTTTTTAGGTTCTTGAAAGTTGTCTTAATATAACATTGCCATCAGGAAGATCACAACTGTCCGCTTCATTAGCTGATGGTGTTAAATTATGTAATTTCGCTAATCGGATACGTTCGCGTGCAGTGCATAGTTTGTTTATGCCAGTTTCTGATGAGGTAAATAAGTTTATTTTATTTTATTTTTTTTTTTATTACATTTTATTTTGATTTTTTCTAATTTTCCAATTGATTTTAAATCAGTTATCCTTTTGACCAAAATTTTTAAACAGCAGCACAAATCACATATTTAATCAAATACTGATAGTAAGATTTACTGAAATACAGATTAAGAAATAAGGTTTAACTTAGTTTTTTCAAGTCTTTTTAAATTGATTTTCAAAGATTCCAAGGAGTTACTTCCTTTCTCTCCCATCCATTCTCCGAATTGAGACATTGGTTGTTTAATGATCATTAAAAGTTAGTAATACTCATACAAATGATCAAATTCTCCAAAAAATTCATAGGTTTAATTTTAATTTTTCATATATTATGAATTACCTCTTCTGTGATATAGAATATTCTATAATTTCTTTTTGTAGTTGCCGTTGTCACCACCAAAACGTCGTCGTAATGTTGACCGTTTCTTGGTAGCATGTCGACGAATTGGCGTTCCCGAGGTAAATCTTTGCATACATCTAGTTATATGGTCATTCTTGCAACTCTGTTAAATAGCTAATAGAGTTGCAAGAATGACCAATGTTTTATATAAAATGGAGATATTATTAATTATTTATGATTGGAAATTTTATAAATTTAAATTTTAACAGTGGAATAGTCATCTAACATTGAAATTTTTATAATTTTCACATATTTTAACTACGCAAAAAAAGATTTTATTGTTTTCTGTTGCATTGTTCTTCTTTATTACCGTTCCCTTACTGTCGCTTTTGTTATTGTCCTTTAACTATTGTTGCTGTTATTGTGTTGTTGTGCTGTTATTATTGTTGCTATTATTATCGTTTTGTCAAAACTATAAATAAGAATAGGTAAAATTTATTAATGAACTTTTTTCCATACAGGATATTTTTGTCGAAAATTTAAAGTATACCTCATTTTTACCTTAAGAATTTACAATTATAATAAGCTTTTAAAATTTGGGTTATCTGAAATTGGAATTTTCGATGAAAGCAACGATTCAAATTTAATTTTTGCTGTTAAAAAAAATTAAGCGGTCAATAATGCATTTTAATGCTTACGAAGTTTTTCAAAAACTGAGTTTTGTACCTTTGCCGAGTGCATTGAAACAAAGACTGCCAGTTTTTGGTTAATTAGTTGATTAATTTGATGATTGGGTCATTAATTAGTCTCAAATTTCTTTTTAAACTCCGTTTGCTCTTTCATATTTGTATTAAATCGAATTAGGTCACTTTAAAGCAGAATAATGAATTAACTCTGGGAAATCGTTTCATTGCAAAAGTAATTTAAAGCTTGCTATAAAATTTTAATATTCCATAAGTTTGTAACATATGAGCATACATTCGATCAAATCAGTCTATTCAGTTTAATTAAAATTTTACTTGATCAAAATATTCGGTAGCTTTTTATCTGTGCAAACCAAGGAGGATATCATGCTTTGCCATGCTTATAATTGACATTCTTTTCTTTTTAATTCACCCGTGCCATAATTAAAAAAAAAAGTTCAAGTGTAGAAAAAAGCTTAATTAAAACTTCTCATTCGGTTAAGAGCAATGGAACTTGGCAAATATTATTTTGAAAAAATTATATTTCCATTACTTACAAATTTCTTAAGTTCCTCACTCTTATTTTCCTCTAAGTCTCACTTTAATATTTTGCGAGTGTGTCTTTCACAAATTAATGAAAGCATTAATTGGTCAAAGCCCAACCATATTGCAACTAACAGAAATGTATGATGCATGCAGCACATTTGCGTTTATGCAAGTTCCTTACGTGATTTGTTCTTTTCTCAATACCCATGCTTTATTATTTATAGATGAGAAGGTTACGTTAAATTTCGTAGTGTAAATGGTACAGATTTTAGATACTGAATTTGATTTTTGTATTCTTTATTTTTGACGTTTTACTATATTGCACATACTTTTGACAGAAGCCTTATGAAATATCAGAAAGGATCTAATTTTAATTCAAATTAAGGATTGTAAAAAGTCTAGTGGTTTAATTAATTCATAGCGATGCAGTATGGTTTCTCAGTGATCCACAGTAGTAGGAAACAGGTGAATTAATTAAACCATTAGTAATTAAAACACTATTAAAGAATCGGCATTACTTTTTAGTAAGGTAAAAAAGTTTGCAATTCAAATTTATAGCAAAAAGTTTAAGACAAGAAGGTTACGTACAAAGTAATTGCATGTTATTCTTCATCTCATCTTTTTTCGAATAAAAATTATTAATTTTGATTTCTCAAGCGTTACCATAAACAGTTGCGGGATTTTTTTTTTCCAGTAACATTTTATTGTATTCAGTGAAGGAATGTTTACGATGTGACTAATTCGTATCATTTATGTATATGTGTTCTGCTTTTAACTTGCATGTATGAATGCATGCATTTATGCCAAAAAAACGAACGGAATGAATCATAGCAGCTGTTTGTTTGCAATCAAGGCTGTAATAGAAAACTTTTTTGAAAACAAATTTATCTGCAGCATTTGGCAGTTAAAAGTTTTCAGGCTCTGTTTGAGGGACGACCACAATTTGAATTTAGCGATAGAATGCTGGCCAATGCAATGCTAACAGTCTTCGTCGCCTATATATGTTTTGCGCTGATTTATAAATTTTAATATCGAAATTTTCATTTATTAATTGAATGATTGGTTCTTTAATCAATTAATTAATTATTCGGTTAATTAATTAGCTAATTATTTGTCATTCGAAAATTGCTTTTACCAGTTACATAATGCATGCATTTTCATTGCTATTCATCATTTATTATTATATAATAACAAGTACTTAATTACTATTTAATAGCATTGTTATGTTTAAATGGAATTCGTCCTAGCCGGGTGACTGCCCGAGTTATACCCTATATATCATCAATGATTTTCATG